>JAMKPZ010003312.1:0-16102 GCA_024699675.1 Amphibolis antarctica
CATAGGTTAGCCACCCCTTACCATCCTCAAACCAGTGGACAAGTTGAAAGTGCTAATAAGAAAATTAAAGGAATCTTAGAAAAAGTAGTAAACACCACTAGGAGGGACTGGTCTGATAAGCTAGATGATTCTCTTTGGGCATATAGAACAGCTTATACAATAATATTTGGGACAACTCCATATAAATTAGTATATGGGAAGTCTTGTCATTTACCTGTGGAATTAGAACATAAAGCATTATGGGAACTTAAGCAATTAAATTTAAGTATAAAAATAGCAAATAGTAATAGACAAGTACAATTAGTGGAATTAGAGGAATTAAGGAATATGGCCTATGAAAGTTCAAAATTAGCTAAAGAAAGGATGAAAGCATGGAATGATAAAAGAATTTTACACAGAATATTTGAAAAATGGCAAGAAGTTTTATTATATAATTCAAGACTACACTCTTTTCCAAGAAAATTGAATTCCAGAAGGACTAGTCCATTTGTTATTAAATATGTTTATCCTTATAGAGTAGTTGATTTGAAAGATCCTCAAAGTCATGAAAATTTTAAAGTTAATGGTCAAAGATTAAAGCATTTTCCAAAATTTTTAGAGAGAAAAGAGGTGGAGTTAGTTGATTTAGAAGGAGAGTAAAACAATATAAAACAAAATTATATAAATATATATATATATATATATATATATATATATATATATATAAAAACGAAAACAAAACAATATAATATGTTTGTAAATATTTCTATTCGAACCACTACTATGTTCTATTTTGGAGTCACTTCAAGGGTTATCCTATTTACCCTTGGAGCAGCTCGAGGATTATCCTGTTTACCCTCAAGTTGTGTCGTAATATAAAAATACAATAGAAGAACCTACTTCGAGAGTTATCTAGAATGCCCTTGGAGTAAGTTCGAGGGTTATCCTGTTTACTCTCTAACTGTTAAAAAAAAAAAATTAAAAAAAAACAAAAATTTAAAAAAGTGTTGTGGGGATAAGCCTCGTGTAAATCTGAGGGTTATCAGGTTTACCTATGGACTTATACAAGGGTTACGACCTTATGAACCCAATATGATTCTGTTTGCTGGAAATGATATTTTTAAACAAAAGGTTTACTGAAATTAAGTAAGGTTAATCATTTGAATGAATTTAGAAGGGTTATTTCATAATTCAAATGAGTTTAAAGATAATTACAATTAGGTTAATTAATGAAGGAGATTTAAAATTTTGAACTGCAATCATCTAATTCACAAGACCGTACCAAGTATGTTTAAAAGAAAAATGAGAGCTTAAATTCTCTAAAATGGTTTAACTTAACGAGTGTTGTGTTAATCCATCAAACTGTGAATTTGAAAAAAAAAAAAAAACTTTTTTTTTGAAAGGGATTAAGAACATTAGCACTTGTTAAAAATTAAAATATGCAATTAAAAACACAGACTTAAAAGAAAACATGCATAAATGGAATTGTAGATAGAATACAACTATCTGAAAACACATATCATTAAAAAGTTTAAGTATTACATCGTAGGAGAGTTTCCTCTCCAAGTGTCTCAATTTCAAATTACATCAAGAAAATATACAAATTAATTACTGCTCTGGAAGTTTGGACTTCAATTCTGCAACTTTTGCTTTCAGAGTAG
Source organism: Amphibolis antarctica (assembly GCA_024699675.1). Lineage (NCBI taxonomy): Eukaryota > Viridiplantae > Streptophyta > Magnoliopsida > Alismatales > Cymodoceaceae > Amphibolis > Amphibolis antarctica. Next base: position 1,641 of record JAMKPZ010003312.1, read on the forward strand.
CCAATTGATTGATCACAGTGTCCACCTTTTCTAATATAGAGGCTGATCCTCTCTGTTGGGATGTGGATGGTTCACTATGGAGCTGTGGTGTTGGTTGATCCTCTGCAGAGAATTGTTTCAAGTCTTTGTGAGTCAACACTCCAGATTTTAATTTCTTTATTGCCCAATCTGATAGATCAGAGGAATTGACACCAACTGGTAGATGAGATCACCATAGAATAATTTCTTTTTGATGCTTGTGATCTTTGAAATGAAAACTCTATACTAGTTCACCTGAATTCTGTTTAATACTACATATGCTGCAATCTTTACAAAGACGGACAAGTCAACATCATGTCCAAATCTTTGATATATTGTTCTAATTAGAATTAATGCAACCATATGGGCTTTGCCTATCATATGTTTCAGCCTATTAAACAAGTTAATCCGAGGGTTTATGGCCATATAGTTTTTCATATCCTATTCTGACCAATCTGCTATTGTAGAGGATTCTAAAATCTCTACACCCTCATCCCTTAATCCTAGGCTTTCATATAAGAATTTAGGTGTTAAATATATTTTCACAGTAGTTACATTGGTAACAAGAACTCCATCTTCCTCATGCAAGTTATAGTAAAATGCAAGAACTAAATTCTCAACTTTGAAATTATTACCAGACCTAGGGATAATTTTCAGTAGCCCCTGAAACTCCAGTAAATCTTTGATTTCATCCATGAAATCAAAATCCACTGGTCTGCTGAAGAGAATATCATAATTCCTAATAGCCTGGAATTTAGCCCTAGCCTTGGCATCACTAAAAATCATTGAATTTGTACCTAGCTGCTGAGTTGGTTCTGCATGTGTGGGGGAGGATGGAGCTGATGCTTTTGCAGTAGTTGTGTGTGGCACAGTTGGTGGAGAATAAATAGATCACTAAGGCTCTATTCTCTTCTCCACCAAATCTTGGTTGTTGCTCGGTAGAAATCTCTGTCTGCCCTAAATCCAAATCAACTTGCATTGGACTTGAGGTTGGTGGACTGATGGTAGCTCTTTCCTCTTCCTCTTGTCCCTCTTTTTCTTCTTCTCTTTCCTCCTTTGAGGAAGTTAGCTCACACTAAAAAAGGAAAAAAAAAAAAGAAAAAAAAAAGAAAGAAACAAACATAAACACACATATATATATATATAAAAGGGCGTACAAAAAAAAACTATAAAAACCTAAAATAGAATTGAAGGGAATGCAATTTTAATTATTACCTTACCCTCCTTTGAAGCAAACTAAATGGCTTCAAGGATGGTTTGATTCACCACTTCACTATCTTGGGGTTCCAAAAATGGAACTACTATTCCAACAGTAGTTCCTTCCTACTGAAATTGACAAATCAACATTTTAAATCACTTGAAGGGAGAAATTAAAAAGAAACAAGAACAAACAAATAGTTAAACCTAAAACCCTAACTTTACCTGCATCTCTACTTGTATTTCCACTTCTCAACTAGAGGAGCTTCCTTGTGGACTGATGATTCTCTGGGAGGAGGGTTGTCCATTCTGTATTGATGAATGAACTCCCCCAGGGTGAGTTCATCATCACTACTCTCTGATTGTCCTTCCTCCTGTCCAACACTTGGAATGACCTCCTCTTCCTCTTCTTCTTCCTCTTGTTGTTGTTGTTGTTGTTGTTGTTGTGGTGTTGGTATTGCTTGTTGTGGTGGCTGTTGTTGTTCTTGCTCTTCTTATTCTTCTCCCTCTTCATCTTTAGAGTCTATTTCTGTCCATTCTTCACTGCTCACATGAAGTTGAGGTGTTTCAACTACCTTCTCAACCTCTTGTGACTCGGATGGACCTGCCATCATTTCACTATATGCTCTAAAATTAGCCTCCTAGGGCTCTTCTTTCACTTTTACTTCTGTTGCCTTCTGGAGGGCCTCAACTTCTGCCATTTCCGTAGCATGGGTAGCCTACTCTGCAGTGTGCTGCCTCCACTCATATAAGGCACATTGAGAAGCAATCTTAGCCAATTCTTGGCTTTCCCCTAGAGAGAGGTAGGTCTGCATGTAGAATTCATATTGTTCCCTCTCATCTCTATCTTCAAGGAGGCATGCATACACATCATCAGTGACCACTACATCTCTATTCAAATTCTAGATGATGGAATGGACTGCCTTCATAAACCATAACTCAGCCTTGGTCAGGACAATTTGTTGATCCAAAATCTTCTTGGGCCTTATTGCACACTCATCTTGCCAAGCCTGCTGAGTGTAATCACTAATAGTCTGTGCCACTGCAGTGGGGAGGGTGACAAATTCTCTATCAACCTTGGTTCTGAAGTGTTTTAACTGATATTTCAAATCATCTAAAATTTTCTCCTTGGTCTTATCTCTTTTCAAATTGCCTGTATGCCACTTGGATGAGGTCAATTCAAATTGATCAAACTTTATCAACCTCATCCAATCTTTAGTGGATAGGGACCTTTGAGTTCTTATTGTTTGCCACAGGGTGCAAAAATATGTCTTAGTTCTGATTTTAATAGACCCATTGGTGGCTAAACAAAATATTTCTCTATGGAACTAGAAAACACATTTTCTTCTAATTAAATCATGTGCTAATCGATTATTAGGGCGAGCTAATTGCTCCTGCCCTACCTCTCTTTCAATGTGAGAGGCTATCTTTTCTTTTAGGAAGGTTGGCATTACTATACCAGCCTCCCTACTCTATTTTAAATAATCAACAATATCCTCTCTTACCATTTTCAATTCTTGTTCTCTGATTGCGGCTTTCAGCTTGCGCTGCCCTTCGTTATGCTACATTTCAGCATTCATCTTGAACTTCCTGAAGTTCATCTTTATCCACTCATAGTTCAATGCTGGAGTAGAGGGAGGTGCAATAGATGTTGAGGCCATGGTGTATCATGGAGGAGGAGAGTACTGTGAATGTAGGACATGAGAAAAGGGTTAATGCACGATAGGACCTTAATGATTTTTATAAGATTAATCGGGTAATCAGACAGTTGGATGGAAAGATCCGTAATTAATTAACAATTTTTGGGTTTACCCACATGGTAGTTCAAGGGTAAACACCATTACCCTCAAACTTAGTCCGAGCATAAGCTACAATAGACGATATTTTCAGAAATTTTTATTGTGCAATCATTTCCAACCATATTAACACTCGTACATTGTGCATTTACTTTATGATTATTAGATGTATCGAATTGTGTTTTATTGCTGATTCAATGTACTGTTTGGGTTTAATGAATTTTAGTGAGCGATGGAGATTCCTATAGACATCTTGCACGAGATTTTAAGCTATTTGCCAGCAAGAGAAATATGCAAACTAAGTTGTTAGTAAGTGTGTCAAAGCATTCATTTTAGAGCATTACTTTTGTTCCCATCAAGCATACAAAATGAGAAATACAATCAATGGAGTGATTTGGTATGATGCACATTTAAGAAGATATTTGTATCATGGAATTGATTCTGAGTTAGGAATTCAACCTACCTCACTGGAGGGAATTGAAAATATTTTAGGTTGTAATGATGGACTAATTACTTTTAGATATTTTGGAGAACCATTTTCTAGCAGATCTAATATTAGGATTAAGAACCCTGCTACAAATATAGAATTAATACTCCCAAACCCTAATAGAGACAAGCTTGTGTTGCTTGATTCAAGTGCAGTCTTGACATTTAAAGGTACTGATAAGAGGATAATGCACAAATTATTCTATTGGGAAGAACCTCGAATGTGGACTGATTGGCAATACTTGTTAGTTTATCATTTTGACAAGCACCAATGGCAACCTGTCAGAAGAGTTTATTTTGGAGGGAGACCAACGAACAACAAAAACCATGTGATTATCGACAGAGTTATTTACTTGATAACAAGCTGTACCCCTACATTTATGAATGAGATTACTGTCATTGCCATCAATATTGAAGATGAATCAGAAAAGCTCTTACTTGTCCCATACCCTATGGGTGCACTGTCAAGTTCATTCTATAATTTAGTTGAATTGGCTGTATTTAGGGGAACTAATGGAGAGCCTGAATCTCTAAGTTTAATTAGATGGTGGGATGATGATATGAAATTTGAAATTTGGAGAGTACAAAACATTGAAAAATGGGAATGGAATCGAGTCTACATTGAATTGCAACTGAAAAATATGGGAACACCTGACATGCCTTTTGTAGGAAAAATCAAAGGTTTCTATTTCATCAATGGAGACACTCTTATTTATTATGCTTGGGATGATCTCTATTATTACAAGATCCAATTGTTTGATGGAGGCTGCAATACTGAACTTATTCATCAATTATCCTTACTGGCTTCTACAGTGTGGTTCTATGAATTAATTCCCTATGCAAACACTTTGCAACATTATGTGTAATATTTCCTATTTACCCACGTGTTAGTTCGAGGGTAAACTAGTTTACCCACGCACTTGGCCGTGGGTTGTTTCAAAAATTCATCTGTTGAACACTTGTGCAATGTTTTTATTTCTTTTGGAACGTTTCTATTGTATTGTGCTCAAATCTAAATGATCGTTGTTGTTTTGTTGCATATTTTTAAGAAATTTGAAATTTTATATCATTTACTACAATTGTGGTATTATTGTAAACATATGTACCTATTGCATGACAACATGAAATGGCAGCTAAAGCTTATTTAATGATGGTACACAAGCAAATCTTCTTTTACATTTAAATGTTGTATGTCAAGTTGGTCTAGGGATTCATCTCAAGAAGAACACCTACAAGAAGAACAATTATGGCTGCCCCGCAACAAGACCAACCTATAAAACAAACGATAGGTAGTATGTTTTACCCTAATTTAATGGATGAACCTTCTTACATAACACTACTCGAATGTCCTAATGACAGATTTGAATTAAATTCCAATTACATCAACCAATTACCAAAATTTCATGGATTTGAAAGAGAAGATGCTTATTGGTTTTTAAATGAATTTAATGAAGTTTGTAATATGATAAAAGTACCAAACATGACTATTGATGCAATTAAATTAAGGTATATGTCTTTTGCTTTAAAAGATAGTGTAAAAAGATGGTTATACAGTTTACAACCGAATTCTATTATCACTTGGAACCAATTTTGTTCTGAATTTCTAAGAAAATACTACCCAATGCATGTCACAATTAAAAGGAAAAATAAAATTTTAAATTGTAGGCAGAAACCAAGAGAACCTTTCTAGAAATATTTTGCAAGGTTTCATGATCTCCTAGCTCAATGCCCACATCATGGAGTAGAGAGAGTGACCCAAATCTGAACTATTTATGAAGGAATTGATTATCACACAAAGACACTCTTAGAATCTCTGAGTCAAAACAGATTTCTGAACCAAGGAATAGATAATGCTTGGAAATTTTTAAAAGATCTAGCCAAAAGAACTGTTTAATGGGAGAGTGTGGCTAAAGTAAGTCAAGAACAAATTCCTACCCCTAGGGGAGTCCATGTTGTTGAACCACATGTTGCTTTAGAGGCTAAGATAGCTAGCTTGATACATAAAATTGATGAGTTACAACTTAAACAAAAGACTAAGCCTACCATGCGTAAATGTACAAATTGCTTTGCCATAGGCCATGTTGTAGAAGACTGTTCTATTTTAAATGACTCTAAAGATGTTAATGCTTTATTTTATAATCAACATAACAACTCAAATTTCAATCCTACTTAAATCCTAGGTGGAGGAACCATCCTAATTTTTCATCGAAAAACCTAAGCCAACAACCACCTCAATATGTAGGACAACCTTTTATTAAACAAAACACAATGAATAATAGTTCTTTAAATGTAAATCATAATCAACCTGTTCATAATCAAACTTTTGAGAAACAATTATCAAGCTTACTACAAAAAGAAGATTCAACATTAAAATCAAATTCCCAAATAATTGCACATCATCAAGCTATTAAAAGAATTGAAACACAATTGAACCAAATATCTAATTTACTGAACCTAAGCAACAAAGGAGCTCTTCCAAGTCAATCTATGCTGAATCCCCATGCACCTCATGGGCATATAGCTCATGGAGGGGATGTGCAACACCACTCAGCTTAAGCTAGTAAGGCTGCAGTTTGGCGGTGCCTATTCATAAACCACCTGGTTTTCTTGTGAGCCATTACAATTCCACAAGCATAGCTATATAGGAGTACTATTTTTATTTCTTTGTTTCTAAGAAAATATCACCTCCTTATCATCATATTTTTAAAGATGCATAGCACTGGTATTTAATTTCTGCAGCATTACACATGCTTTATCCAACTAAGTTCAATGCATTATTTAGCATGCATCACATTTACATGTTAGATGTTAGGGGTGTTTATTACATAAATTTTCCTTTCTATATTAAAATTTTCCAATTACATTGAGGACAATGCAAATTTTAAGTATGGGCGGAAGGTTTATGTTTTAGTTTTATGTTTCATTATGCTTAAGTAGTTTAAGTAGTATGTTAAAATGCTCAAATTTTTAAATTTTTTTCTTTTCCGATATTTGTGCTTTTCTGTAATTTTCGCATCTTTTATATCTTTTATGTTTTTCTCGAAAATAAACCTTGAGGAAGGTAAGTTTCAAGTATTGCTATTAGAATTAATGGGAAGACCCTATTATATTGAGAGGAAAATTTCTAGAGCCAATTTCAAGTAACCTATTGCCCTTAGATGAGATAGATTTCAGATTAACTTGTGCAATGGGTTGAGTCTTCCTATTTCATTTGAATTAATGCCTTGTTAACCTAGTTTTCTAAAGAGAATTATTTTCCTTTTTCATTACCTTGTTTGAGTGGAGAGATAACCTATATCAAGTGCCAATATAAAAATGATCATGATATGAAAATTTTCCATTCTGGTGAGCATTATCTTAAGGTATCTCCCAAACTTTTTTGAATTAGAGGTGATGTGAAGGAAGGTAGCAAGGGTTTGAGCTTTAATGCACCATGGAGTTCATTTGGGAATTAGGCTATGGAGATATAAGGTGGTGAAATTAATTGACTATAGGTCATTTATTAGTTCTAAGAATGCAATGCTAGTTATGTCATTTACTTTGTACTTTAAAAAAAAAAGAAAAATAGAAACAAATGAAAAAAAATGAAAGAAAAAAAAGGGGGACTGAAAAATATTGAATGAAAATAGAAAAAAAAAGAGAAGAAAAAGAAAAAGAATTAGAAAAATTTAAGGGATCAATGTTAGTATGAGTAGAAAAGGGAAATATTTGAAGTCATTTGGAATGTGAGAATGAAGTAGAATGATACTTTATCAACAAGTTAACATTCTGAGTGATGGTACATTATCATCTTATCCCTTGTCTACCGCCCAGAGCATTTTCCAATATCTTAGAAAGGAAGGGAGTATCTTAAATTATCCTCTTTTGTTGGTGAGATGTGTGTGCCTGCTTTAATGATTTAATTTCTGATTGAGAGTAGTGAAGGTGTGAATTCCTCTTGTTTGCACAAGACAAATGGTTCTCATGAATAGGTGACTTCTTGTTCACATTTTAAAATGAGTCTATTCGATTTAAGGGCAAGGAGAGGGAGTATTGTAGGACTAAGCCTCTTCATTCCCCTGAAATTGTTTTAGCAACAAGTGATTCAAACTATCCTTGGGTTGGTTCTATTTCTCTTCTTTCTTTCTCTCTTTCTTTCTCTTATCTCTTTTTATTTATTTCTTTGGACTTTGAGGGTGTATCCACTGAAAACCCTCTAGAGACAACTTTGCCACTAGGGTAACCTAGGGATTTAAAGGCTTGCTGCACCTACTAAGTGTAGTCGTGCTCCCTACGAAAGTGGCCTAGCATAGTTTTAGTTAGTTTTATTTAGTAGTCTTTCTTACTTTCATAGTTTTTATAGTTTCATTTTAGTATTTTGCTATGGGACTAGCAAAACTTAAGTATGAGGGATTTGTTTAGACTCAAAAGTGTGCATTTTATTAATATTAATTCATGTGTTTTAATGAGTTTTAGTTGCATTTTGCATTGGATTATGATGATTGCAAAGTTAACTATACTTTTGAGCATTATGCATGTTTATTCACTTTAATGATGCATGAATTAAGTTTTAAATCGTTAATTATGTCTGTGTTGACTACCTATTGAGAAAGCAATGAATGATTGATATTTGACTCTTTAGGTTGCTGATAAAGTGATTAATCCACAGAAAAAAATCGTGATTTATGTCTAAGTGCAAAGTCCGTGGGTTAAGCCGTTTACCCACGAACTTATGTGAGGGTAAATTGGATTACCCTCGAGCCTATACCCTATTTGTTCTATGCGATGAATTCCATTGATGTAGTGGCAATTGCAATCATAGTTAAGGTTTAAATGTTATGAATTATTTCTCCTGTAATATGATGTGTTTCACAAAAGTATTCTTTAAGTATATGCAGGAGAATTCGATGAGCAATTGCAGGAAGATATATAGAAGAGAAAAATTGAGAAATTCAATTCAGTTGAAGCTCAACCATGAAGAACGTGGATGGACAGGTTAAAGAAGTGGATTGCATGGGATGATCTCACACGTCTGAATGTGTACCACTCCTCCCAACTATAAAATAGTCTCGTAGCCATGAAACTAACCCCCCCCCCTTCTTCTTCCTCCATCCGCCATTTACAGAGCATTTTCCATTCTTCCTTCTTCCATCTTCCACCCACTCATCTCTTCTGAGAGGAGATTGACGACCTCCTCTTCTCCAACTATTTGCGTAGTGTTTTTGCTGTTCTTTTCTCAACTTGAGCATATCCTTGAAGGAGACCGGCTACTTCCTCCTTTGTTCCTTCGTGTAATTGCGGAGTGACGCCCAAAATCTCACTGCAAGGTCGAAAGGAATGCTTGCTAGATTGACAACCTAGTGGATCGAAAGTAAAGACAAAGAGAAGTTCCCAGCCTAAGCAAGTTTTGAAAGAAGAAATTACAATGAAACATTAGGTGTTCTTTCCATTTTTATTTTCTTTATTTTACTTTACCTTTATATTTACACTCGAATCTACAAACACTCACTTTATCAACTTAGTTACGGTAATTAGATATTATTTTTAGGTTTACTGTAATGTTGAATGTTGCACTTTTACTTTACAAGTTGTTTGTACTGTATTGTGTTTCTTGCATTGTGTTGTTTGTTGTGTTTTAAAATATCCAAAAAAGACCAAAAATATAATCATTTAACTCTTAGAAGTTTCAGCTAATTCGAATCATACTATTTTTATATCTAAAACTCACAATTATCGCACAACCCTCGTGTAAGTTCGAGGGCAAAGATATATTTACCCATGAGCTAGCTCGAGGGTTAAGTGCTTTTTCTCTGCAAAATGATAATTTTTTTGCAAACTGAAGTGTATAATGTTAAAACGTAAGAAGAATTAAATATTTGGAAGTAAAATTCACTGGATATAATCATTTACTAAAAGACTAAGTTCAAAATCCAAATATTCTAAGTGACAAAGAAATTAAAAGTTAATGAAAGAACTCTCTAGAAAGTATGATGCAATAGGTATTTAAAGAGCATTCTAGCAGTTAACTAGAACAAGGCAACTCTGACATTGCTTAAAAGATATTTAATCATTTGTTTCATTAATTAAATACACCAATTCAGCTAAACACCACATAAAATTAATCCTTGTGGACAAATCCATACTTGCACACTAGCTATATCTGAACCTGTGCACTTGCAGTGTATTAAAATATTTCGCACACACAATTTTTATAAGAATTGAATTACAAGTGTTGTGTAAAAGTGGAACAGATTGCCTCTCAATATGCCTTATATGAGTGGAGGTAGCACACTACAAAACAAGCTACCCATGCTACTGAAATGGCAGAAGTTGAGGCCCTCTAGAAGGAAACTAAAGTCAAAGTGAAAGAAGAGCCTTGGGAGGCTGATTTCAGAGCATACAGTGAAATGATGGTAGGTCCATCTAAGCCACAAGAGGTTGAGAAGGTAGTTGAAACACCTCAACTTCATGTGAGCAGTGAAGATTAGACAGATATAGATACTGAAGATAAAGAGGAAGAAAAAGAAGAAGGACAACAACAACAACAGCCACCACAACAACAAGTAGTACCAACAACACCACAACAACAACAACAACAACAAGAGGAAGAGGAAGAGGAGGACATTCCAAGTGTTGGACAAGAGGAAGGGCAATCTGAAAGTACTAATGATGAACTCACCCTGAGGGAGTTCATTCATCAATACAGAATGGCCAACCCTCCTCCTAGAGAATCACCAATCCACAAGGAAGCTCCTCCAGTTGAAGAAGTGGAAATACAAGAAGAGATGTAGGTAAACTTAGGGTTTTAGGTTTAACTATTTATTTGTTCTTGTTTCTTTTTTAATTTCTCCCTTCAAGTGATTTAAAATGTTGATTTGTAAATTTTAAGAGGAAGGAACTACTGTTGGAACAGTAGTTCCATTTTTGGAACCCCAAGATAGTGAAGGGGTGAATCAAACCATCCTTGAAGCCATTCAATTTGCTTCAAAGGAGGGTCAGGTAATAATTAAAATTGCATTCCCTTCAATTCTGTTTTAGGTTTTTATAGTTTTTACATCCAACCAATTTAGTATAACTCATAATCTTTTCTTTATAAAAGTTTACAAAATTCTGGGATATATGCTCAAAATTTGCAAGAGGAGGGATGAGCTCTAGAGATGGTTTCTCAATAAATGATTCATATGATAATCGTTCAAATAAAATTGGCTCATAAGAGAGTAAATCATTAACATTTTCTTTAATCTCTAATACCTTCTACTCCTCCTCAAATATTTTCTCAAAAGGTTGATCAAAATATCCTGGTTCAAATTCAAATCCTTCAACATTAGATAATTCTTCTTCTAGAATAATTTGTCGAAAAATATTCATCATTGGATCCTCAGCCTTCAATTCTTCAAATATGTCATCTTTGTTAGGTAAACAATTAGATTCAAGATTAACTTCTGTCTTCTCCAATAACTCCCTTTTTATTGGGACTTCTACCACTATATTTATCTCAAGTGCTTCATTAAAGTCCTTAATAGCATCTTTGTCACAATTGAGAAAGTTACTAATATCAACTTTATCTCCTTGTTCTTTACTCACTTTATTTTCCTCATAGATTTCTCTTTTGTCCTCTACTACCTTAGGTTGTTCTCCAAATTCATTAGGATGTGGTGGGTTGGGTAGAAATTCATCTTAGGCTCATTTTCCATTATCTCTATCTTTTGTTCGCTATTTTCTTCCTCACCCACTTCTTGAAGATTTTTGGCAATGATTAAATTATCATCACTAGTTTCCTTTTCCTCATTATCTACCACAGGAGCACTAAAATATCTTTCTGATCTAAGGGTAGTTGACACTTTAGGTGACTCTTCTATACTTTTGGAAATAGGGTAATTCTTGACCTCAAGTGGTCCTACTGAAAAATCTCTTACAAAATAGTCAAGTATTTCATACCATTCCCATATTTTATCTTTTTTAAAAAAAATTTCAACTTTTGAAACTCTATAGAACTTATTTGATATGAGTGTTGCACAAGTACCTTTAGGTTGCTTCTGAAAATCTTTATCTAGTTCAAAAAAATTAGAATTAGATGAATTCCTTATAAATAAGTTAATAGATCTTTGAATTTCATCTAACTTCTCCATATGATTAAATGAAGCTGAATTACGATTAAATGGAGTTGAACTACACAATTCATTTTCTTCAATTATCTCTAATGGTTGAACATCATCCTATATATATAAAGTATTTTCTAAAACATTTACCGCTTGGTCATTTTGAGTCTCATTAAAATTTGACCAATTTAAATTATCATTATTTTCATACTCATTGAATCTTCTATTGTCTTCTATTTGTTGTAATGATTCATTAACTCTATTTGAAAGTTGTTCTATTTCTAATGATATTTCTTTAAGATAGTTCTGATTATTTCCAGCATTTATCAGCATATTGTCATTAGGATTTGACATACCCATATTAATCTCTTGAACATTTTGATTTTCTTTTAAGACTGATTAGTTCAAATAATTGTCATTTTCAGATTCATTCAGTCTATTACTATCCTCTAATGTTTGTACTGATTCATCTATTTTATCCATTAATTGTTGTATTTGCAATGATATGTTTGATGATAATTTTGATTTTCATCTATATAATTGTACTATGAATAATGATTTTGCATTCCTAAATTGTCGTTATATTCCCCTAAATTATAATTGTCATTCCAATCATAATTATCTTGAGAATTAGCATTAAGTCCTTCTAAATCATGTTGTGAAGAATATTCATTAAATTCTAAAGGTAAATAATCTCTTCTAACATAATTAGAATAATTATAATCCTTATAACTAGCTTCTGGAATAAACCCATAATCACCTGAGTATGAGTTATCTAAGTTCATTATAATAACTACAAATTAATTCTATGAAAACTATAACAATTAGCTAAAGTTTAGAAATTAAACAATAAAAATTTTCAACTAAACTCTACTAGAATTAAAGATAATACAACTAGATTAAATAAACTAAAATTACAGGCATGGGAAATTACTTTTTACAACCAAAGGTATCCAAGCACAGCAGATTTGAATGAGATCAGCACATGTAGAGGGGAAGAAACAAGAAAGAATCTCAAGTTCAAGGCTACCGCAGGTTGGACACCTTGCTAGGGTTCCAAACGCGTCCAAACACACCCAAATGGCAAATGCAAACAAGATTTACATGGTTCCCCAACTTCGGTACGTCCACGGGTGTCTCTCCTTGGGTTCTTCACTATCTTCAAATGGTGGAGTACAAGAGAAAGCGGAAAGGGAAGAGAGGGATGGCCGACGCACCTAGGGTTGGCTTGGCCTCCTCACACAAAGCTCCTCTCGATACAAAATGATCACACACAAAACCCTAATCCTCATTTGGGCATTTGGATGGCCTTATATAATGGCTAATCATCCATGACAAAAATGCCCTTACAAACATAATAAGATTCAAGACACATTCGACAAATCTCCACCTTGTTTTGAATCGACCTCCACTTAAAACCCAAAGAGAGAAGGAGAGACACCAACCAAAGGACCCCAAAGGGTCAACTGCAACAGTAGACATTTAGTAAGTCCAAGCAATGCTTGAACTTACTCTCCACAACGCCCTTGGTGAACATATCAGCTAGATTATCTTTAGTGCAAATCTTCAGAATCTTAATCCTATCTTCATTTCTGAGGAAATGAAACTTAACATCAATATATTTAGTTCTATCATGAAAAAGTTATCTTTGGCAAGACAAATGGCACTGAGACTATCACAATATATATCTGCCTTATCAATTTGCCAACCCAAATCACCAAGTAAGCCTTTCAGCCAAATTCCCTCTTTTGCAGCCTCGGTCATTGCAACATACTCAGCCTCTATCGTAGACAGTGAAACTGTAGGCTATAGAGTTGATTTCCAACTCACAACTGACCCTGCAAAAGTGAAGACATATCCAGATAGTGATCTCCTTTTATCAATATCACCTACAAAATCTGAATCAGTGTATCCAGCCATATTACAAGCTTGATCAGCACTATACATCAGCCCAATCTCCTGAGCTCCCTTTAGGTACCTGAATATCCTTTTAACAACCTTCCAATGTTCCCTGCCTGGATTGGACATGAACCTACTGACAATAGACAAAGGATAAGCCAAGTCAGGTCTAGTACATACCATAGCGTACATCAGGCTTCCAACAGCCTGCGCATAGGGGACTCTTTGCATATTAAGCTTCTCTGCATCTGATTGTGGACACATGGTTGACGATAGTTTGAGATTCCTGTCATAAGGAGTAGATATGGCTTTACATGAAGTCATTCCAAATCTACACAAGATCTTTTCAATATACTTGGATTGATTCAGAAATAACTGTCACGTTTGAGATTCCTGTCATAAGGAGTAGATATGGCTTTACATGAAGTCATTCCAATTCCTGTCACGTTGAATCTCCATACCAAGTATCTTCCCAGCAGGATCTAGATCTTTCATCTCAAACTCAAATTTCAGTGTGTCCTTCAACTCCTATATCAATTCAATATTCTCAACTCCTGTATCAATTCAATATTCTTTGCAGCAATTAATATGTCATCAACATATAGCAACAAATAGACATATGTGTTATCAAACAAGGGCTTCACATAAACACATGAATCAAAATTGCTGCAATGGAAACCAACTGAAGTAATAAAGGAATCAAATCTTTTATACCACTGCCGTGGAGACTGCTTAAGTCCATACAGGGACTTATCTAATTTACAAACCATATTTGACTTGTTCTTCACAGCAAACCCAGGTGGTTGTTCCATCCAAATGTCTTCTTCCAAATTTCCATGTAAGAAAGTTGTCTTGACATCCATTTGTTCAAGTTCTAAATCACAAGCTACAACAATAGCCAAAAGAACTCTGATGGATGTATGACGTACCACAGGAGCAAAAACGTCATGAAAATCAATGCCTTCTTTCTGGGAGTAGCCTTTGGCAA
>JAMKPZ010003313.1:0-26517 GCA_024699675.1 Amphibolis antarctica
ATACGTGATTTATAAAAAAACTAACGACACTTATTTACACAATTCATAAAAACTAAAATAGTATATCAAAAATAAATTTGATATATCATTTTAAAGACAATTATAGTAAAAAATGGAAATATAAATTAAGCCCAAGTAAACCTAAAACATTGTTAATTTTAATCATTCGTCTCATAACTCACATCCCTGTCGATTTCTATGATTCATGCTTTTCATTTTTACGTAATTAGTTGTTTGTAAATATCATGAATTATACAACTCTTATTTGTTATCTATTTATTTCTTTTTAACTTGTTGTGAATTTCATAATACTTGTTTGTTTATCATATATCATACGTAGATATCATGAATTATACAGTGAATCATATTTTTGTTTTTATTTTTGTGAATTGTATAGATGATTAGTTCAATTTTATTTCAATATATGTCAATTTAAATATTCATAGCAAAAAAAAATTAAGATTGATTTTAAGATATTAAAAGAGAGTTTGTATACATAAGAAATCAATGAAAATTTTTTTTAAAAAAAATTTATTATTAAAATATTAAAAATTTAAAATATTTTAAAAAAATTAAATTAGATTTAAATTTTCATAATTTACGTCTTATATATATATATATATTTTAAATTTTTAATATTTTAACAATAAAAAAAAAAATTAAACACAAACTTCCTTATTTTTAAAAATTAAAATTCCAAAGTCGATTCGGTAAGGTCCGGATGTCTGGATCCGTCGTGGATATAATAACATAAAACCAAAAAAGATCGAAAAAAAAAAACGAAAAAATCGACGCGCTCACACCGCCGGGCTGGTCCGTCCTCCCATGTCCTTCCCACCCTCGCGTTCTCGTTTCTCTGCTCCACCACCCGCATTGCCGCCGATCCGCCGTCTCCGGCCCCGATCACCGGTGCTCTCCCGATAGACGACGTGATCCGAATCGGCTGCGGCGCTGCCACTCTGATCGCGTCGTCTCTTGTTCGTCTCGTTCTGGTTTCTGGAAGAAATTTCGAAGTTTTTTTTGACAGAACGAAGCGCGTATTCTTTTTGTAAAATATATTGCGCTTTTGCTTTGTCTGAGACGCTGGCAGGTGAACTGAGGGAAGGGATGGGTGAGATGGATCTGTCGTCGGTTAGCGAGGAGCTGGCCAAGCTTGATGGCCAGATCGCTGACATTTTTCGCGTGTTATCGTAAGTTTTCGTACATCGATCTGCCTTTTCACGTTGTTGTTTCTAGAGTTAGGTAATGGAGGGGGGAGGAATGATGGGTGGTGGAGGGGCATTGTCTGTGTTGGATTGTCAACTCAGCTAGTTAAAATTTGTTTTGTCTGTTTTGGATTTCGTCGTCACGTTGCTTTCTTATTCTTTCAAACGAATTTTCTTGTTGGTGGTGGTGTGTTGACTTGTGAACTGCCACCCGTCTTTTGTGGTACTTACGATTTGTTGATGGTGTTATTGGTTAATGCGTTCCTGCAGTTTGGTTTTGCTTGTACAAAGGAAGATGCCGACGTCCTCGTTATCAAGTACTCTAGTTGGTTGTTCTTTTGTTGCTATATTTTTTCCCAGCTTCATGAATGACGACGTGATGTCATTTCTATGGTTTCTGTTGCGATGGCTGCTCTCACTTTTCACGAAAATTTGAATTTATCTGAGATATATGTTGGTTTTGCATTCTTTATGCTTACAGCAATGGATTCCAGAAACTGGACAAGATCAAGGACCCCAATAGGCAGAGCAGACAGCTCGAAGAGCTTACTGATAAGATGCGTGATTGTAAAAGGTAGATTGCCATTTTTTCCTCCCAATCTGCTAGAATCTCATATTTCTTCAGTTTATAATTTTGTTGGATCCCAGAAAGCATAGTTTTATCATGTTAACTAAAGCCACTTATGCTTTTGGTATTTCTCTCTGAAAGGAATCTTTATTCTTAATTCTGTTGCTAAAAATGATGCAACCACGATTCTGCTTTAGGTTAATCAAGGAGTTTGACATAGAAGTGAAGGAAGTGGAGAGCGGAGTTTCTCTTGACGTTAAAAGGATGCTCAATGAAAAGAAACAATCAATGGTCTTAATATTCGGCCAAATTAAAACTCATTATCTCACAAACCATTTTTTAATTGGATATTTCTCTCAGCTCAATAATCTGGCTTTTCTTGTTGCAGGTCAAAGAACTGAATTCGTATGTCACTTTGAAAAAGCAGTGAGTTATCTTCCTATCATCCCTTTTGTAATTATCTCCTTTTTTTGATTGTTTGCAATTATTATCATTCACTTTCATGCATGTCTTTATAAATTGCATATATGTTGTCTGCATGCGTCCTTCATAAATCCCATAGGCTTGAAAGTTTTAGACAGCCAACACTTTTAAGCCAAGTATTGTTAGACGGAGTGAGCAAGAACCTGTTATAAATATATGCTATTTATTTAGTTTAGCTAATTCTGGATTAATATAACCTCATTGGCAAAGTTTGGCTTGTTTCTGCATAGTCAATATAGTTTGTTGGGTCAGCTGGTCTACATACTTTGTGTCTTTGACATCAAGTTCCAGAAGCCAATACTCTAAAAAATGAAATGGTTATGTAGGGCACGTTGGAGTACGTACAATACAAACATAAGAGAATCATGTTAGTAAGTGATGTGGAACTGATCATATCATGGCCAGAATGACTTTTGGTCATATATATATGAGTTTAGTGGAAATGATCATGATCAATCACAAATATATGTAAAAAGCTAGTGTTGCTAAGATGCATATTTGTAGATAGATCAGTGACAATACTATAGGGGATAAGCTAAAAAATAATTTTATTATGAATAGAGTAGGAGTTGTACTTACTGAAGATAAAATAATAATAAAATGTCTTTAGTGGTTTAGTTATATCCTTAAGAGACCAAAGAATGCGTCAGTTAGGAAAGAAGAATTTATTAGTCCAAAAGAAATTAAAAGAAGTAAAGGTAAACATAAAACTATTTGGTCTAGAATTGCTAGAAAATATTTAAATTTATGTAATTTATTCAAAGATTTGACAATATGGAAATACTTGAAAAAAAAGATTAATGTGACCGACCCCACATAGTAGAGTTATGGCACAAATTATTATTCTTGTTATTGTTTTTTTAGTGTTGGTGTCCATATGTGTCCATGTGTGCTTTTTTAGGCTAATGATGTTAACAACTTGATCAATGTTCGTAGCTTTGTGCCTTGTTAGTAAATGCATTGTGCAGGTGATGAGTTTGTTGTGCAAGTCTAATGATGTGGAAGATCAAGTCAATTGATTGACATTTGTATCTATCTATCTATTGTGAGGTCAAAGAAATCGGGTATTTTTTGTTCTTACAAGTTGCCTGTTGGTTGTCTACCTCATGACCAACCACAATTTTTTATTTTTCTCTTAAGCTGTTGTTTATATTTTTTTGATTATGTTTGAGTTTGTTGCAAGCTAAACATCATAGATGTTTTAGCTCAAGAGGAGGTGTTAGAGTACGTCAATAAATTCTTATATGGATCTTTATTTTGGTTATTATGTTTTTAGTAGTATTTAATAACCTCACATTGCTAGTCATGTATTTTTCCTCTTTGTATAAGCTCTGTATATAAAGATTTTGTAGGTAGTTGAGAATCAATCTAATCTTCCACCAATCCTTTTATCTACAGAAACAATTGAGATTATGCACTTCTTGCCTTCTTGCGTTTTGAAAAACTTTCTTAGTATGGATTTGTTTTTAAAATGCTATCAATTAACTTTTTTTTTGTGTTAAAATTTACATGATGCTTTTTGGTTATAATTTACAGATATGCAAATAATCTTGATACCAAACGTGTGGATCTGCTTGATGGTCCTCCTGGTGGTGGAAATGAAGAAAATGTTTTACTTGCTTCTTGTAAGATAGTATACATGCTAAAATTCTATTTTCAAATTTCTGATATTTACCTGAATGCCTATATACATTCAATTATTAAACCAAAACGATTAATTCATTGCAATTGGTTTCTTTGATCATTATTCATATTTATCGTTTATCAGAACATCTTTTTTATCTATACTGATAGAAGAGAACAGGTCATAGAAACAATAAAAAACTGTTGATGCTCTGCAAGTAGGAAAGCATCAAGGATTTGATTAGTAAAAATCAACAGCCTGGGCACATTCAGCACACACATAGGATGATAGCAAGCTAACTATAAGGCTGTTGAACTCTTTATCAATGGAGACAAATTAATTTGTTACATTTATGCAGCAATGACCAATCAGCAATTAGTTGACGGTGGACATAGGATGATGGATGAAGCAGATCAAGCTATCGAGCGCTCTAAACAGGTGTGTTGATTTGTGGAATCAATATGCAAAATGCTAAGCTGTCAAGTCCTATCATTTTTTATATAGCAAGTTGCTGAAGAGACTTTTTCTGACAAACACTCATGATTAAATTTCTTATTTTTTTGAGCACATGTTTAAATTTATCCTTTTTTACTTGAACTTTGCCTCAAATGTTCTTACCGGGAATAGGTGTGATTATGCTATAACATGCTTTCAGTTGAACTCCTTTTGGAAGTTTCTATCTAAAAAATCTAACCTACAAATGGAGGTTGCTTTATTTTGCTTGCCTGCATGAGTTCATGATATTTGTTTATTTAGCAATGAATTAGCGGAGAAATAAGAAGAGGGTTGGTGGAAGATGTGTTGTCTTCATTGATAAAGATTATACCTCTTTATATAGAGGCTACAAGACTTATGACAAACAACACTAGTCAATGTGAGACTAAACCTACTTATAATGGAAACACTAATACTTTAAACTCTAAAAAAATTTGTAAAAAAAGTCCTGATGTTTTCATGGGCTACATCATGCTATGTAATATACAGGATTACACATTGAATGGATCTAGTGTATCCTGGTTAAAATATAAGAAACAAAGACCTACATAATGAACACAGACAGTTATAAAAAGATAAAGGAAATAAAAAATAATAAAATGCTATTGTAATACTCTTAGTTCCATTTGGTTGACCGCAATCTTAGTGTAATGTAATTAAATTATATGGTTTGGTAATTAAATGTAAATTAATTATAAGAGTATATAAAGAGTTAATTTTATCCTTTAAGTTCATGTTTAGTTAATTGAGTGATGTTCTAAAGAATTTAATTTCCAATAATCAAATTTCAAAACTTATAATAATAAAACTAAAATATTATAATCAAATCAAAGAATATGATTCAGTTACATTACATTATATATTACATTCAACCAAATAAGGCGTTCAATACATTTGCAACTGAAGAATATTGTAATATGGTTATCCCAAAATAACCATCCGTATTCATCTACTTGTAAGCTTTAATGATTTATTACGAGCTTCTTCACTCACTTTTACTTAAAAATGTGTTATATTTGGAGTTCTTGACTTCATGTCGTAGACATTTTTTTTTGTTGAATAGGTGGTCCAAGAAACTGTCAATGTTGGCTCAGAAACGGCTGCCGCCCTCAAAGCACAGGTTTGTTATAAATGAGATTTAAAATTTTCATTTATTATAGATTTGTTTGATTTCTGTAATCCATTTCATGGCAACATCCACTCATATTTTCATAATTTCAGACAGAACAAATGAATAGAATTGTCAATGAGTTGGACTCTATACATTTTTCCATGAAGAAAGCTTCTCAACTAGTAAAAGAAGTTGGTAGACAGGTAAGTCTATGACAAAGTCCCATGTTATATCCATTCTTTTTTTCATCTGCAGTAGCATTTCTAATTTTCAGTGGTTTTAGGTTGCAACTGATCGGTGTATCATGGCCTTGCTTTTCATAATTGTCCTTGGGGTGATAGCAATTATTGTTGTAAAGGTTAGACAGTAATATAGATGCAATGTTTGTCTTCTTTATTCCTTTCTTGTGAAAGTATAATATAACCTGGGGAATCATTGCAGATTCTAAATGGTCGATTAATTTTACTTTCTAGTCATGAGCTGCTGAGTTTGTTTCAGGGCCTTCTATGTTCCCGTGGATGCACCTATCTTTCCTTTGACCTAGATGTCTATGAATAAGCACCTATGAACTATGAAATGCGAAACCAATTTGATTTATTAATTTCTTCACCAGGCTTTTAGATTAAATTATGTTGAACCAAGTTTAGCTAGTTCCAACATAAACATGACCAGTTTAGAGAATAATCTTCTTATGATCTTCCAGTCAATTGTCATTCCCATTGTTGATGATCATGTACATGTTACATGCAACACATGGCCAAATATTCTCTATTTTAAGCATATTAGAAAAATATGATCGACTTCTCTCCCCTCTCTATCTGTGTATTTAATATTCTATTTCTCTTTTTGTATGTCTGTCGTTTATTGTTACTCATTTTCATCTTCTTTATTGAATGCACCTCTAATTTCATCTTGGACAAATGCCACCATTAAGTTCACGAGCAATGTCTGATGACTATCCAAATACATTCTGATATATGAATTAATTTCATTTTCTACTTGTAAATTTTCAGATCGTCAACCCAAATAACAAAGACATACGGGACATCCCAGGGCTGGCACCACCAGTTTCAAACAGGAGGCTTCTCTCTCTTCCTACTCGGGATGAATGAGAGGACATTGGAGATTTCTCCACCCATCTCAGTCCCAATTTGACTGTCGCTAAAATACATTTGTATAGGTAAATTCGGAGACCAACTCGGTATGCACGACAGTTGCATCGGAAATGACGTACCAGAGCAGCTACCTTACCTTAAATATTCTTTTGGTTTTGATGTTTGTTAATTCTTGTAAGGTTATAGTCGCTACCGTGCGGGCTAGTTTTTTTACAAGTGGTACTGTAATTTAACGATTGTCTTATTTGTATAACACATTACTTTTTGAATGAAGAACCGCATTTTGAATTTTGATGCAGGGCTTCGATCGTTCTTGTATTCCATCAAAAATGTGCTTAAGTGGAGGGAAAGGATTGACGTGGGTGATTCCACATATAGTGGTTAAGGTATTGATTGTTTCTGTCTTAAATTTCTACTTGGAAATCTAGTAGTAACAATTGAGAAATACGTACAAATTTTATGTAACCAAAGCGTTTTGTACTAAACAAAATTGTTTGATAAATAATATAAGATTTTAAATATTTGTAAGATGAAAAACATTTTTAAAATAAGAAAATAATTTCATATAATACTCGTTCAACAAAGTATTTTATAAGTTGTCAATTAATATTGAGTGAAAACAATTAAGAAAGTTAAATTTTCTGGAGAATGGTATAAATATTTTCTTCTTTGTCGTAAAACATATAAAATACTTGGAAATACACATGCTAACGTTTTATATTTTTCTTACGTAGATGATTAGACAATAGTTTATGCTCAATAATAAATTTCGAAAAAAATTATTTGAAGTCTTTGGGATCAACACTGCATGTTTAAATGGTACATGTAATTAGGGTTGCTACTCTTTGATTTTATTTGTAAATATGCTATAAATTTATTGTTGACTACATATTCACGTAATGTAAGGAAGTTATTGATTTTGAGGTTTAGTAAATATTAGAAATGACTCTAGTTTTGCTTCCCAGACAATATGCATGATTTCATATTTCCTACAAAAAATTAAATATTGACAATTCCATTCTCTTGCTAATTAAAAACAAACCTCCCTTCTTTTCTTCCAGAAGAGGTAGTTGAGGTGGTAATTGCTGGGTCTTGGACTACTCAAGTCCTTTTAAACCAGAGTCTAATCCATCTTGCTTTGCTTAAAGATAAGGTTAAACCGACTTGGCCAATTCATGACAATAGTGGATAATGGATAAGCTTCGGTTTGGGCATGAAATGACTTAAATCATGTTTTATGAAATCTTTCATTATCATGGATGATTAATGGATAAACTTTCTTGACTTTTGGTCCTCTTGATTGAAGTACGGCTAGCAAAAAAACAAATAATTTTGCATTAGTTTTGAGGGAGCTAGGAACAAGAGAATTGTGGAAAGATCTGGAAATTTTAATTATTTTCTCTAATATAATTCTGCATGTGCACGCTCACGTATTGGAGATAGATGGGTATACATACATTTTTGTTGACCAAATGTCCTTATGTCAATCCAAACAAATTAATACTTCTCTTTGCTGAATATGATAGATGGGCAAATCTTTCATCTAAATAATAAATTCTCCCTCACATTTTCTTTCCTTTTTCACTTTTTAATTATTTTCCTATTTTTTCTCTCTTATGCTCTTCCTTCTAATTTTTTTGGGTGTTTTTTTTGCTCATATGCTTTCCTTTTAATCTTTCTCTCTTTTTTTTTCTTTTTTCTCCATCTAGTTTTGGGTTTTTTATGGTTTTTCTACCTTATTATTAAATGATTATATAGTAACTTTACAGTATATATATACATGCATCCCTCCCCCATTCTTTCAACTTTATCTTGGTTTTTCTTGATGCCCAACAGTTAAGGTTCCCATTCAGCAGGACTTTGCCGATCGACAACTCAATCTTTCCATATAATTTTTTAGATCCTTTAAAATATTTCTATATTTGTTCCTTCTAGAAGTGAGATCGCGGGCATGCAAAACACGCTTGCATGTGTTGTCTGGGGATGTCATCAGCTCCCCAACCTTATCAACTCTTTTAGTTTTGAATGGATTAAAGATGTTGGGTTTCACGGGAGATGAGAACAAGTGCTCCTCTCAAGCAACTTTGGTGTGACGTGTACATTATCTCCGCTTTAGTTGTCACTCCATTTTCCAGAGAATAAGGGAAGGCTGCAGGGTATAAGTTGACAATAAGTGCATGGTGGGTATAACTTTTTTATATTTTATATGTCTACAAATAGTTTAGACCACAGGCTTACTTATCAATAAAGTGTCAAGGTCTAGGCTGGACTTGAAAACTTTGGTCTAGGCTGGACTTAATTTACATATACTAATATTTTGTTTGGTAAAGCCAATAGGTTAAATGAGTTTATAGCTTACGTTTTTTTTTCGTTGATACGATTCTCAAGATAAAAAAATCTCTTTCTATTTTTTTTTCTAATAATTATAGTAAAAATTTCTATTTTTATTATACTGTAAAAAAATTTATAAATCTCATTTTCAAATGAAATCTAAATGCAAATTAGCCAATTTTTTTAGAAGGATAGGGTGAAGAATAGGATGGATTACTTGACGTAGAGGTAAGAGAGGATTCTTTCACTTGACGGATGTTATATCATATAAGTCTACTTTCAATTTCCTTTTTATCGATGTGAGACTTTTATTTAACATTAAAAATTATGTGATGACGCGATATTAAAAAATGAGCATAGATTCAAGAAACTAATGATCGAGGTGAGAAAGATCTCGAGTTATGTAATGATGGTTAATAAACCTTTATTATGCACATTATCAGTTTTCTTTATTAATCTGTATGATGAGTTTCAATTGTGCAACTTTTAATGTTTTCAATAGCTCAATCTGTGTAATATCTAGAGCTTAAGGGGAAGTTTGGCTTGCATCACTTCAGATATATATACTATGATTAAACAAAGATGCATGTCCCTCAAAAAAAAAAAAGCCTAATAATTAAAAGTACTCATGCAATTCATGAGCTTCCTTGGATGTTGCACATATATGAAGTCTGAAAGTACTACAATTAATTAATATTTGGTAGGACAGTGGGTGATGTGGGGGGTTCTTCAGTTATGTATGTTCATCACAAACAGGTGTGAAGTCCATACAAGCATGGGAGAAGAACATGCATATGTTTGGTTTGCCATCTTCATCAACTATATTCTGTCAAAGAGCTTTCTGTTCTTTCTTGCATCATCAAAACACACACACATTCTAGAAGAATGCTCACAACATAGGTGGAGCATGAGCTGTGAGGTACCACAAAAAGCTTCCCCCATTTGTGGGCAAGCTTAGCTGCTCCCACTTTCCATCTTTTTAGGTGGATTGTTGCATGATGGAAGAGAGAGAGAGAGAGCACTCACTAGTTGTAGCATATGAGCCCACCATCCTCCACAAGTGGCCTGCACAAGTGTTCTAGAAGGCCATCATGGCTTTTTGAGATGAACTATTGAACTTGCATGTGAGAATGCCAAGCCAACATTCTGATGTTTTTCCTGGGAAGCAAAATGTGGTTTGGTTTTGTTTTTCTCATCTCAAGCTTAATTAAACTGTAGAAAGAGATGTTTCATCTCAAGCTTAATTAATTGCCATCTTGTGTTTCCAAGAGTTCCTTCTAAAAACTCTTGAAAGATGTTTATCAATGACAACATCATTTGATTCAGACTTCCTCTTTATGATGCTTAGGGTTGGATTGTCATAAGCAGTATAATTAATTATATATATAAACTTAACTATAAATGTACTACTCAAAGAAAAAGAAAGATGGTTTTCTTATGATGGTAATGTTTTTTATTTAAATTAAATCTTCTTCTTTTTTCTTTCCTTGATATTGGTAATATTAAATCTAAAAAATGAGGAGCATGATATATAGATTGGTAATATTAAACTAATTATTTAATAGATTATCAAAAGTTGAGGAGCATGATGGGAATATATGATCATGTGATTCCCCTAACCTACAAAACAACAAGAACCCACATGACCACAACCACTCAAAGTTAGGAATGATAATTGGCAAATGACAAAATGCTTCTAGACGATTGCCAAAAAAATGATAAATGGGGTGCCAAATTATCAGTGGTAGGGAAGAAAAAGAAGAAGAAAAATTTGATGTTGAGAAGCCACTTGTTAGTAAGTTGCTTGTCATAAGGAATCAATTCATGGACCCAAGAGGTGGTTGGAAAGTCTCTTGGTTTTCATCATTGTCATTTGTATATTTAGGTGCTAGTGATGGATGTGGTTTGATTTGATTTGATTCCATTGAAGGCATGAGATCAATAGGTTTTGATTACCAAATGAAAATGCTTTTGGAACCACATCTCTCTCTCTCTCTCTCTCTATCTATCTATATATATATAGGCTTAAAATATTTTCAAGGCAAACTAGATTGTCATAGTGTCATACAAGTTAACTTAATTTGAATGCTAAGACCTCTAGATTAATAACCAATAATTATTTAATTCAAGTAAAATTTTTGCTATATATATATATATTTATATTTGAATGACTTTTGTGGACACCGATTCGATTGAGATTGGACAGTCGAGGGCATGCGGATAGGCGAGGGCGTGTGGGTGGACGGGCAAGGGCGTGTGAGCGGGTGACGGTGAGGGCAAGCAAGCGACTAGATGAGACGTGCGAGGGTGTATGACGGCGACAACAAGGGCATGTGATGGTAACAGTGAGGATGTGTGTGCGACGGTGACAACGAGGGTGTGCGTGCGGGCGTGCAAGGGCGAGTGTGACGGAGGGCGCGAGGGCAAGCATGACGGTGTGAATCGGCTACTCACCGTCGCCTGTGAATCGACCACTCGTCGTTGCCCGTGAATCGACCACTCGTTGTTGCCCGTGAATGGCCTACTCGCACTGTCACCGTCGCCGCCGCTCGCTTGCTCGCGTGGGAATCGATCGCTCACCACCACTCACGCCGTCGCTTGCCCGCCTGTCCATTCTCACACTGTCCAATCTACAGAAGTCACTTCTATAGACACCTACAGAGTACATGATCTCAATAAGTGTAAAAGGGTTCTATAGGTACTCACAAAATACAAGTACGGTCAAAATTAAATAAGTATCTACAAAATTTACTTCTATAGATACCTAAAGTACGTGATCTCCTGTATTAAAGAAAAATATCTCACAATCTTTTTTAATTTTTTTTTTTTACAAGGTGAGTCCCACTTTTCACGTGGACCTCACTGGCTCACTCCGTGAATTTACAGAGTAAGGAGGGTATTATATAGTAATAAAAACTACAAAATTATCTTTTTTTTTTATATTTATATATTAAATTACAAAAAAGCCGATAGTGAGATTAAAGATGTATCTGTAATAGATGTAGAATTAAATTAGGTGATATTTATATTTTAAAAAAAATTACATGATTTAAATATTTTTTATAATTTTTAATATTAAATATTAAATATATTTGATAAATATTATTATAAATTATTATAATGTACGATTAAAAAAAATTAAAATACACAGTAGATAAAACGTTAAGATGAGATGATGATCTTCTAGAAGGGTTGGCTGTTCACACTGGTATATGGTATGGTCCCCATTTCCACTTGTGGCTTGCTGACATGATGGGTATGTCTACATTTTGAAAGATTCCTGAATTTTTATAATAATATATTATTTTTATAAGAATTTAGAATTTAATAAAATATCAGTGAAAATGATATATGTTAACAGAATTTATTACGTCGAAAATGACATTAGGTTAACATATAACATTTTTTTTTTTTAAATGAGTGAGGTTCGGGTGTATTTGTTTACGTGATAAAATTAAGTAAAGTGATAAATTTATATTTTTTAGGTTAACATATAACAGAATTTATATTTTTTAATAAATTATATAATTTATAATGTAAGTATTTTTATATAATTTTTTATATAAAATATTAAAATTATTTGATAAATATTACTGTGCATGATGAAAAATGTAAATATATGGTAACAAATGCATAAATAAATAAAGCCTTCATTTTAAATGTAAGGTCTATTTTTGAATTATTGAAGGAAAAAATAAGATCTTTGGGCGACATCATAGGAAATTAGCCTCTTAAATACTACCATCAGCATTGTTAATGAAGAAGTTTTAGTTTAGTTAAACACATTGTTATTAGGTGTAAGATTTAAAATTCAAGATTTACTTACAAAATACTCTTTATTTACTTTTTTTTTCTCCCTTAATAAATGAAGTCGGAAATCAAAACGTAATTGTTCAATTAATAAAAATAATAAGGATGCTGGTAATTTTTATGTATATTTAAATTTCAATACACACAATGATATGTGTGGGGGTAACGTCTGCATTAAACTTTGAACTTTGAAGATATGCTTATTTTAGCCTTTTACGAGAAAATTGAAGTTAAAAAACTATAACAGATCTTTGAAATATAATAATTTTAACGAAGATTGGTTAAAAATTAGGAATAATATTTGTTAAAAAAATTGTAAATTTTACTAATTTAACGCTAAAGACGGATGATATTGAAATTTCTGAAAAAGGACCTAAGCTCCACAATCTTTAAAAGATCAATTTCTATTGCATTCTTATAAGAGCAGTCGATGATTTCGTTTGATTTTAATTTTTTTAAATTATTTTTAATAATATTATTATTATATAAATTTTTATTTATTTTATTTTTTTAAAAAAAAACTATCGTCAAACACATTCGATAAAAATGAGTGAGTTTTTTTTTAAAAAAAAAATGCATGCGAATACGTAGAAGATATTTTTATGAAATATTCGAAAAGTAACATTATCTGTCTCAAACACAGCACTCGGTCATTACAAATACTACAAATACACCTCCATTCCCGTCACAACCTGCAGAACATCCAGATCCCTCGAATGCAGATGCTCTGGAGAGCCACTCGCTCTTCCAGTCCTGAAACATCCAGGTTCCTCCTCTCCCACACCACCAGTTCTCCACATATTACGATCATCTGCGGATGGATTGTGGTGGGCAAAGGGCCTTTTGCCTGAAGAGGTTCTGAGCTCTGAGGGTTTTGCTGGTCTCATGTCAAAACCCAAGATCCAATCTTTGTTGAGTTGAGCTGCCGAAAGCTTCTGTCTTCTCTCCGTTTCAGATGGTATTTTGAAGCATACCGATGGGGCAAAAATCAAAACTTGGTTTGCTTTGTGTTTTGTTTTGTCAAAGCTTCGTTTCTGTGCAACCCAGATCCATGATCTGAGCTTTCTTCTTCGCCGGCGGTGAATCTGTGAGATACCCATCTCAAAAATCGGTTGTTTAGTTGAGAGCCATGGATCAAGGCCTGATCCCAAGCTTACCAGATGACATAGCCATGGATTGTCTCATCAAAGTCCCCCACCGGTGTCACTCCAATCTCCGGTCCGTCTGCCGGGGCTGGAGGCAGCTGGTGTCGTCCGCTTCTTTCTACCACCACCGGAAGATGGCCGGGTCGGCGGAGACCCTGGTGTGCGTTGTTCAATCCCTCCCCGGAGAAAAACCAGAAGCCGGCCATGAAACGGAACCTTCCAGCTCCGGTAAGGACAAGGTTGCCGCCCAAGTCCCTACTTATGGCCTTTCTCTGTATAACCCAGCCGCCGGCACCTGGCACCGCCACCCTGCCACCAGCACTTTTCCCCTCTTTGCGCAATGCGTTGCCGTCGCCGACAAGCTCATTGTCCTCGGCGGATGGAATCCGTCGACTCTTGACTCCGTCAGCGACGTGCACGTCGTCGATATCGTCACCGGTACTTGCCGGAGAGGGAAGTCGATGTCGGTGGCACGATCTTTTTTCGCCTGCGCCGCCGTAGGTCCCCTCGTTTATGTCGCTGGTGGGCACGACAATCAGAAGAACGCTCTCCGGACGGCGGAGTTGTACGATCCATTGGCCGACGAATGGGAGTCGTTGCCGCCGATGGCCGTGGAGCGGGACGAGTGTCAGGGAGTGTCGGTCGGAGGCAAGTTCTTGGTGGTTAGCGGCTACGACACAGACAACCAGGGCCGATTCCGCCGCGGCGGTGAATCTTTCGATCCGGCCGCCGGCGAATGGACCAAGGAGGACGACAGTCTGTGGGGGGATGCTGAATTCCCGGAGGCCGACACCCCACGCCCCGCCTGCTTCGTGCACCCATCGAATGACAATGGGAAGGAGGAGGACAGAGTGTGGCATTTGGAGTGCAGCCGGGGGAGGAGTGGTGTCAGGGAGTATGATGGCAAGTTGAGGAGGTGGAGGACGGTGGCGGAGATACCTGAGAATCTGCTGTCTAGTTCCTGCGTCACCGTGACCAGCGGCGGCAAAGAAGGTGCCCGCCAGGTGTTTGTCATGGGGTCTGACAGGGAGAAAAATCACAGAGCTTGGGCGATGGATGCAAGAAGCAAGAAATGGCACCAAATTGATACGCCCACCGGATTCTCCAGTTTTTTCTACTCTGTTGCCGCCTTCCACCTCTGAACACCTGAGCTAAAAATATGGGTATGTTATATATATACATATATATATATATGAGGAGGAATTTGGAGACTTGCTTAATTTGAGAGGCTTGTACGTAGAGTTGTTGTTCAGCAGTGACAGTCTATTTTGGTTTTGTATGCCGTTGTTACTGCATATCATTTAGCATTGCCAGCAATACTCTTCTCTTCCACTTCACACCAACAAAGTATTAGTTGATCTTATACGGCTCCTGAGGGAAGAAAACCCAGACTTCCAATTTAGGCAAGAACACCATGGTCCGTTCACTTATCATTTATCTCAATTTTTAAAATTACTTCTATCTTTAATATGATATTCTCATTTTCTAATACATTCTTTTTATTATTCAAACACAAAAAATCATTTACTCGAAATCACGCTCGACAGTGTTTTTACCCATTTAGAAGAGGACAAGTGAGTGCACCTTACCATTCTCGAAAAAAATGTGCCTCCAATTCCCTTCATGTCCTGCTTTGTGCAACTTTCCTCCTTTGCCCTTCAATTCTTATCTGCCACGGTGTCTTTTAATTTCTCATGTGAAAGTACATTAGATATCATTTTTCTTTATTCCATGTTAATAATGCATAATTCTGCCCCTAAATAACTTTAACGTCATTGTTACAATCCACTTAAATAATTCTTCTGTGAAGTGCAATGGAGAAATTAAACAAACATATTTTTCTGTGAAGACCAGAAAAGAAATGCACAATCGTATCATTTGGTATTAAAATAGTTGGAGACTTCAAAAGTCATACTGTAACAAAAAATCATACGCGTGTGAGGGAGATCTGCGAAGAACAGGTGTCCGGGAGCTGCTTTCCAACTGGAGCGATGCGTGCGAGACGAGGGTGATCTGCGGAGATTCGATGGAAACGATCGATGTAGGCGAGGTGAGATCCGACGATGGTTTCCGCACGCTGTATTGCAGACGATGGACAGTGAGAGTTTCTCTGGAGATGAACGTGGTCCGGAGGGGAAACAAATGGACAATCGGGTTGGAAAGTTTCATCGATTTTGAATGGGGGAGATCAATAAATCGAAAAAATGAATTCTCTTCTATATTTTCATATTTTCCTTATTTTCTTTATTTTCTTGAACATATACTATAAAATCATAAACTTTTTTATAATTTTTATTTTCTTAATTTTACAAACGTCACGTACTTAAAAGAGGTCTTTTAAAAATTAATAAAAAGAAAAATCTGAAAAAAAAATATTGTTAAAATGTTAATAATTTAGAAATGAAAAATTTTATAAGATGATTTGTATTTTACGGAAATTTAAGAAAATTTATATTTAATTTTTTTTTAAAATAAAAATATTTTAATAATAAATTTTTTTAACTTTATTATTATTAATTTTTAGTAAATACAAACCTCCTTTTTTAAAGTAATAATTGTCGAAAAAAAACTTTTCTTATCTGAAAAATCAGGAAAATGCAACATTTTTTGGTATTTAAGCTGTTCAGAGAATCGAAGAAAATTTTAAAACGTAAAAGTATATAAACGATCCATTTTCCCGATATCTCCGCCCGCGCATTGTCCCCCTCCCCTTGCCCGCCCGACTTCCCGTCCCTTCGGCGGCGCCCGACCCCCTCCGAGAATCGTGCAACCTTCGGCCGCCCGACTCCTTCCTCGCGCGCGCCTCCTCCCGCACATACGTACTCGCGCGCGCCTCCCCCGCACATCGCGCGCGACTCCCCCCCCCTCCCCCTGGCCGTCCGTCTTCGCCACCATCGCCTGCCTTCGCGTCGCCTTCCCCGTTCCTGCCGATCTCGCCGTCGTTCTTCCCCTGTTCTCCGCGTCGGTATGATTTATAGTGTATACACAGTATGATTTAGTTTATTTTCAGTGTATTTTCAGTGTATGATTTAGGTATTTATAGTGTATTTACAATGTATTTGTACTGATTTACAGTGTGATTTAGGTATATATAGTGTATTTACAGTGTATTCCTACTATTTCCATGTGCAAATAGATATTTCCACTGATTTACAGTGTATTCCGTATGCAAATAGGCATTTACATATTATTATTGAACAAAAGATGTATTGGAATCATATATTCGTGTATTTCAATTTACATGTGCAACATTTAAATGTTATATTAATATTTTGAATAAATCATACTTCTTCTAGATTTTCCTAATTTTCCTTAGTGTGCACAAACGCCAACCAACTAAATTTTCCTATTTTTCTGCAGGCAGCACAAACAGACACAAAATTTTCTAAATTTCCTGATTTGCTGATTCCTGAAAGTTTTGATTTGCGTTTTTTTCTTTTTCTGATTTTCCGAGCGGTACAAATAGGCTCTTACTTTCCACTCCAGAAAAAACATCAGGGAAGAATTGAAGAAAAGAAAACCCTACGTTCTGTACAGCCGTGTTGCCTCTGTACCCTCACATCTGTCACTTGTCGCATGCAGTAGCCCCCGTCAGTGCTCGCCGCAAGCAGTTCCCTCTACTTCATCCATCCTCTGTCTCCACAGTAGCAATCCACAACGAAGGTTTGCATTCATCCTTGTTCCTCAACAGATTCGCAAAATGCAGTCTTCTATGCCTTGTTTGTTCTAAATTGATGCGTAATCCATCCCACACAGCTTTGGTGTGGAGATGTAGTTTACGATTTGATCGTTATTATAAAGAAGAGCTATGCATCTGGAAAAACATCTCATGTGCTTCTTTGATTTGTGGTCTGTTTTTAGTGCTTGGCTTGTCTTTGTTGAGCGCTACTTCTTCCGAAAGGTTGAGCACTGCTGTTTAGGTCATTAAACATCTGGAAAAACTTTTTTTATGAAAGGTTATATTATTTTTCCTAAAAATGTAGGTTAAATTTGTTTCATTATCGATCTTTCATTTCACTGTAATAGTATACAAATGTACTGAACAGTGCAAAGCAATTTGCTATGTATATTCCATTCTTATGTTATTTGCATAGAAAATTTTCATGCCAATCCATTGTCACAAAGATTTCATTTGAATTCATTCCATGCCAAAATACGAAACAAAATAAAACCAGAATTTGCATAAATTCATTCGCACTCCCTATTTTGAGGTTCTCCTCTTCCCTTCTCTTGTGATGCTCCATCTATGACAACATGAATGACATTTTCCGGTGGTTTATATCTTCTGGTTTCTTTCAGTATTTTCACTATTATTATGGATATCTTCTTAAACCTTTCCTTCATTATTTCTTACAAGCTATATTAAATATTCGTTCCTTTATTGCAGTGAATTGTAAGGCTTGTTTTTGCCATGGCAGATCATGCAATAATTGAAAATTTTCAGTTACAGGTAGAGGATTTGTTTTAGATAAATTTGATTTTTATTGGGTGATTTTATCCTCTTTCCTTTACAAATTCTAAATTTTTCCCAATGTTTTGCAGAAGTCAATACCGAAAGCTTTTCTGCATAAATGTTCCACTAGGAGACATAATGTATCTTTGGGTGGTTTTTCTTATCGACATCAACGGGCAATATTTTGTCATGGTCGTCTTGTGAGAAGATTACCTCCTTTTCTATATCCAAGGGCCATGATTGGTGGAGGTTTAAGCAACTTAAAAGAGGAAAAATCTAGCTTAGAGGAAAGTTCTGGGGAGCTCATTCATTTATATCGTATTCCTCTAATTCAGGAGAATGCAGCTGCAGAACTTCTTAAGAAGGTTCAGATGAAAGTGTCTGGTCAAATAATAGGCATAAAAACTGAACAATGTTTCAATATCGAGTTGAATGCTACATTGTCAAGTGAGAAGCTTTCAATACTTAAATGGATACTCAGAGAAACATATGAGCCTGAAAATTTGCAATCATATAGCTTTTTGGATGTCAAGAAATCAAATTCATCAGCTGTCTTAGTAGAGGTTGGCCCTCGACTATCTTTCACTACAGCATGGTCTGCCAATGCAGTATCTATTTGCCAAGCATGCACACTAACAGAGGTAACCCGCATGGAGCGGTCAAGAAGATATCTTTTGTATTTCAAGGAAGGAAGTGGTACATTACAGAAACAACAGACAAATGAATTTGCAGCCTTGGTTCATGATAGGATGACAGAATGCATTTATCCCACCAGACTCGCAACATTTCAGTCAAAAAATATTCCAGAGCCTGTGCATGATATACTCATTATGGAGAAAGGAAAAGAAGCCTTGGAAGATATAAATGAAAAAATGGGGCTAGCATTTGATGATCATGACATAGAGTATTATACAAGTCTTTTCAAGGATGATATTAAGCGCAACCCAACATCTGTTGAGCTCTTTGATATTGGCCAGTCCAATAGTGAACATAGCAGACACTGGTTTTTTAATGGAAAGATTGTTATTGATGGAGAACCCATGGCAAACACTCTCATGCAGATTGTGAAGGGAACATTGAAGGCAAACCCAAATAATTCTGTTATTGGGTTTAAGGACAATTCAAGTGCTATTAAAGGATTTCTTGTGAATTTCTTGCATCCGCTTTCACCTGGTTTAGTATCTCCACTATGTGTATCAAAGCTCTCCTTGGATGTTTTGTTTACAGCGGAGACACACAATTTCCCTTGTGCTGTGGCTCCTTATCCTGGTGCAGAAACTGGCACTGGTGGTCGGATTAGGGATACACATGCAACAGGAAGGGGGTCTTTTGTTGTTGCTTCAACAGCTGGTTATTGTGTTGGTAATCTCAGGATTGAAGATTCTTATGCACCTTGGGAAGATACATCATTTGCTTATCCTTCAAACTTGGCTCCTCCTTTACAAATCCTGATTGATGCCAGCAATGGAGCATCTGATTATGGTAATAAATTTGGGGAACCTTTGATTCAAGGATACACTAGGACATTTGGAATGCGTCTCCCATGTGGTGAAAGACGTGAATGGTTGAAGCCTATAATGTTCAGTGCAGGAATTGGTCAGATGGATCACTTTCATATTACAAAGGAAGAGCCTGAGATTGGCATGCTTGTTGTAAAGATAGGAGGTCCTGCATACCGAATAGGCATGGGAGGTGGTGCTGCGTCTAGCATGGTTAGTGGTCAAAATGATGCAGATTTGGACTTCAATGCTGTACAAAGAGGTGATGCTGAAATGGCCCAGAAACTGTATCGCGTGGTTCGAGCTTGTGTTGAAATGGGGGATGATAATCCAATTGTTAGTATTCATGATCAGGGTGCTGGTGGAAACTGTAATGTTGTCAAGGAAATTATATATCCAGAGGGGGCTGAAATTGATATTCACACCATTGTGGTTGGTGACCATACAATGTCTGTTTTGGAGATATGGGGTGCCGAGTACCAAGAGCAAGATGCTTTATTGGTGAAACCTGAAAGTAGGAAGTTGTTGCAGTCAATTTGTCAAAGGGAAAAAGTTTCTATGGCTGTCATTGGTACCATTAATGGCAAGGGCCGTGTTGTACTAAAGGACCTTATGGCTGAAGAACAGAGTCACTCTGAGGGGAAGCCATTGCCTCAACCTTTTGTTGATCTCGAGCTTGAAAAGGTGCTAGGGGACATGCCTCAAAAATGCTTTGAATTCAAGCGTGTCGTCAAGGAAAGAGAATCACTTGACATTGCCCTTGGAACGTCATTGATGGAGGTTCTAAAAAGAGTTCTAAGACTTCCATCAGTTTGTTCTAAGCGTTTCTTAACCACAAAAGTTGACAGATGTGTTACAGGTCTAGTAGCACAGCAGCAGACGGTTGGACCTTTGCAGCTTCCACTCTCCAATGTTGCTGTTATTGCACAGTCATACTTGGACTCTACTGGAGGTGCTTGTGCTATTGGGGAACAACCAATCAAAGGTCTTATTGATCCCAAATCAATGGCAAGGCTGGCAATCGGAGAAGCCTTAACAAATCTTGTCTGGGCTAAGGTTACATCTCTCTCTGATGTCAAAGCAAGTGGTAACTGGATGTATGCTGCCAAACTTGATGGAGAAGGAGCTGATATGTATGATGCTGCTGTAGCTCTTTCAGATTGTATGATTGAACTAGGAATAGCCATAGATGGGGGAAAAGATAGCCTTTCTATGGCAGCACATGTTGGGGGTGAGGTTGTCAAAGCTCCTGGAAACTTGGTGATCAGTGCCTATGTTACATGCCCGGATATAACATTGACAGTTACTCCAGACCTTAAGTTGGGTGACAGTGGTGTCCTTGTACACATTGATCTAGCTAAAGGAAGAAGACGCCTAGGTGGCTCTGCTCTTGCACAAGCTTTTGATCAAATAGGCGATGACTGCCCTGATATTGATGATGTTTCATATCTTAAAAAGGCATTTGAAGCTATTCAGAACCTTCTTACTAAGAGAGTAATCTCTGCTGGTCATGACATCAGTGATGGTGGGATACTTGTTTCCATCCTTGAGATGGCATTTTCTGGCAATTGTGGCGTGTGTTTGAACCTGACAACTCAAAACACGAGTCCTTTGCAAGCTTTATTTGCAGAAGAGCTTGGATTTATTCTTGAAATCAGTTCAGACAATGTGAATATGGTCACAGAGAGATTAAAAGCTTTTGGAATTTCTGCTGAAATCGTTGGACATGTTACTGGATCACGGGTGATAACAGTAAATGTTGATGGAATTCCTCAACTGGAGGAGGAAATGACTCTTTTACGAGACATGTGGGAGGACACTAGCTTTCATCTTGAGGCCATGCAAAGACTAGCTTCCTGTGTAAAGCTTGAAAGGGAGGGTTTGAAGAGCAGACACGCTCCTTCTTGGGCCTTATCTTTTACACCTACTTTCACAGATAAGAAATATATTAATGCAGAATTGAAACCAAAAGTAGCTATTATTCGTGAAGAAGGGAGCAATGGAGACAGAGAAATGTCTGCTGCCTTTTATGCTGCTGGATTTGAGCCATGGGATGTCGCTATGTCTGATCTTTTGGTTGGGAATGTTTCTCTTCGTGAATTTCGTGGGATTGCTTTTGTTGGTGGTTTCAGTTATGGTGATGTTCTTGACTCTGCAAAAGGTTGGTCTGCTTCAATTCGGTTCAACCAATCTTTATTGCACGAGTTTCAGGAGTTCTACAACCGACCTGATACCTTCAGTCTTGGAGTGTGCAATGGATGTCAACTCATGGCTCTCCTTGGATGGGTACCTGGAAGGGGTGCCTTTGGCATAAGTGGGGATGAGTCACAACCAAGATTTGTTCACAATGAGTCTGGTCGTTTTGAGTGCAGATTTACTAGTGTCACTATTGGGGATTCTCCTGCCATATTGTTGAGAGGTATGCAAGGTAGTATACTTGGAGTATGGGCTGCTCATGGAGAGGGGAAGGCATATTTTCCAAATGAAAATATTTTACAAGGTGTTTTAAAATCCAATCTGGCTCCTCTAAGATACTGTGACGATGACGGTAGCATATCTGATGTGTATCCTTTTAATCCAAATGGCTCACCAGTAGGCATTGCAGCACTTTGTTCACCTGATGGGAGACATCTTGCAATGATGCCACATCCTGAGCGCTGTTTTATGATGTGGCAATTCCCATGGTATCCAATGGAATGGAAGGTTGACAAGAAAGGGCCAAGTCCTTGGTTACGTTTGTTTCAGAATGCTCGTGAATGGTGTTCTTGATGCAGGTAGGTGCAACATTGCCTTCACCCTTGCATTTTTTACATGCACCAAACATACAGATGGCGTTCCTTGTCTTGGTTGAGATGCGACCATGGGATACAATACTTAAGTAGATGCTTTTGGTCATTTAATTTGAATATGGAATTCCAGTGACTTCCAATTTTCCTGCAGCCCTTCTCTTGAGAAGGAACAAGTATGCTTGCACAGGAAACCTGATTACTTCCCATTTATTGTTAATAATAAGCTGCAGCAATTTGTGCATCAATTAGAAACCAAACAGTAGATTATCTTTCATAAAATGGAATATATTCATAGTGAATTATGGCTGTGATGATTTATGCCTTTCTGTTTCTCATTTTCTCCCTTTGAATGACTGATATAATAGCAGCCCGAAGATATATCCTTTTTACGTTGGCAGGAAATAGCAGCCTGAACCATGATTCCATGAATATGCAAAAGTAAAGCGGCCCCATCTAAAAGTGTGAGTAGATGCTCAGATTGGTGATTAATAACCTTGGAAAATGCTATGATTCTAATAATGCAAAATGTAAAATTTGTCAGGATGATGGTCACTTGGTATCAAAATATCGACATTTTTTTGCAAAATGAGTACAAATTTGCACTCATATTGTAAGTTCCATCATTCAGATTTAAATCCTGACCATCTCACCTGCAATGCGTGTAACATCTGCAAAAGCAACTCGAGCTGGAGCCTGTATCATAGAAGATTATAAAGCTATTGTCTAATTGTTTATGCATTTACAGACTTTAAATCATGGCATTCAGTATTCTGAGAAGGGGTTGTTATTGTTTGGGAACATGGACAATACAGTTAATCATTGGTGACTTAAATTGCAAAAAATTGTAAGCCATCGTTTTATTTTCTAGTTTCAAATTACCCATGGTTTCCATGCCAGATTCTGAAATCAATTTTGTTATAGCTGGATAGATTGAGACCAACAGGACACCACATATTTCGTGATGTTAATTGTACTCTATATATATTTGATGATAAGAGATGAAAATTCTCTTTCTTCTCTCACTTTGCAGGGTTGAATTTCCTGTTCTCTTGTCTGTATTGTCTACCTTGGCATTCAAACATTTACTGCCTTTTTAGATAATGCTGGTATCTTTTCAGATTTGAATTCGACATCTTTTCCCTTGTAATTTGGGTGTATCAACTATGTTATCATATGACTTTGATATGCATAGAATTCGAAGGTTTTGTTTGTTGATAATGATATTTTTACATTTATCAAAATTTAAATTCTGATGAAATTCATTAACACTGTTGTTTTTCATTAATTATGCTATCGTAATCGATCATACTTTGAAGTTTTCGTTGCTGCAGTCTTCATGGCTGTAACTTATGGTCGGTCTCTTGTTTGTAACCATTGCTACACGGGCCTTTTCTGGTTTCTTAATTTAGCTATTATTTCAAAGAAAAGCCAGCTTGCCATCTCGACGGAGTCTTTTCTTTTCTAGTGATTGAGACAATCATGAATTCCAACTACCAATGTTTAGAATTTAAATTTATTTTGAGCATAGCATTAGTCACAATAATCATATATTTAACTGGAAATCGATT
Source organism: Amphibolis antarctica (assembly GCA_024699675.1). Taxonomy (NCBI): domain Eukaryota; kingdom Viridiplantae; phylum Streptophyta; class Magnoliopsida; order Alismatales; family Cymodoceaceae; genus Amphibolis; species Amphibolis antarctica. Next base: position 24,197 of record JAMKPZ010003313.1, read on the forward strand.
CATTCAATATGGTTGAACCATCATGTGATTATGATATAATTACATATGATTGTGATGCAGTCGTGGTTATGTCATGACATTGTGTTATAAGTATGTCTCTTAAATATTGGCTGTGTTACGTCTAACAAGTGGATTTTAAGGTTTGTCTACTTACCTGTATGATAATAAAAAAACAACCCAAGAAGAGAATTGAATTGTTCATTTCCAAAAATATCAACCAAAGTCCTTTTGGCCAAATTGCATGCAATCATATAAGTTTAGTTGAAATTTATATCAGAAAGGTGCTTTTGTGAACTTTTCCTTTCTCACAGTAAAGCATTCCCATTGTTAACCGTGCCTATTTATCATTGACCTTGCATTATGTGCCCATTTGCGATTACAAAAGTGATATTTTCTTACTTTGTAAATTCTTAAAATGAAAAGTGAGGTATATATGTTCAAAAGCTAACAACATCAATTATTTTTGGAAAAACTATTGGTGATTAATTAATCTCTTTGCAAATGATCCAATTGGACCATGCAGTATTGACAGGAACTTGTTAGCAAGATCTTTACAGGTCATATTGGCATTGTTGACAAAGGTAAGTAACCTTAATTTCTTGCTAATTAATTGATTTTAATGAAGTACAATCTGTAACTTTGTGACATGTTCCATGTATGTATTCATTGTCTATTGATTTATAATCATTTCACCTAAAAGAACATATATACAACTAGTCTTTCCATAAGAAGATGCATGGCTAAAGTGTGCGCATCACCAGAAAATTAAGTTGGAAATTAAGTTTCAAACAGTGCTTATAAGAAAAATAATCCCATATCTAAACATTTTGACTGTTTTTAATTACGGGTATACTTTAATTACTGTTTTTTAATTACAGTTTCTTTAGGTTACACTTGATCTTCAATTGATCAACTTGAACTACTCACTCAGTTAGAATAATTTTACATTGATAAATTTAAGAAATAAATTTAACTTAATATATAAAGAATTCTTCCACTTATAGTCAATTAATTTTGAAATAAAATTTTAAAGTAATATTAGAACTAGTTCATGTACATCTACTTATAAACACTTATAAACATAAAATAATTAAAAATAAGGCATAAGTAAAGGAGAATGTTATAATAGTTCCAAACAATATGATAAATGTAAAGAAGAAATTGAACTTAATATATAAAAAACTCTTTTACTCATAGTCAATTAGTTTTAAGATAAAATTTTAACACGCTTTGGTTTTTCATCACCCTTACTTTGATTATTTAGACAAAACCTTATATTAGGTGAGTTAAAAATTCATGTTTTTTTAGGTCTACACGTTTCCTGAGATGAAAAAAATCTTTTCTTATTTTTCTTTCTGAGAATTATAATGAAAATATTTGCTCTCGTTACACTAGTTATTAAAATATATATTCTATATATTAAAAACCGCTGCAAACTTCATTTCCATATGAAACTTCAATCTTCTTCGATCTTTTTGGCAATGATGACAACAACAGCGTATAGATGACAATAGGTTCGATCTTCCTATGGCAGACAAGTCGACCAGTAAAGTCTCGATGCCTTGAGCCATACATGTAAATCTCGATCGAGCCATGGATGCTAGGTTAGTATACAAACTTGGCGACGATTACTAACATATATACATTAAGCAGTAATTAGGTTAAAATAATACAAGCCTAGCTATGAGGTAATTCTTTCTACCCCTATCTATATCATGCTCCAACCCCAAAATAATAAAATACAGCAACATAATGCTTTAATACCAATGTAGAAAGGTAAGAGATTGATGGGTACCTAGCTAGCTACATGAACTTGATTAAACTATATATATACATATATACATACATACATACATATATATATATATATAATGGGTTTAATGGTTCTGTAGGCACCCGTTGGATGAAAGATGAACGGCTGTTTGATGAAGAGAGAGAGTGTTGGAAAAAAAAAGCTGCGCGGAAAAAATTTCCCTTCCCGCCGGTGACAGTCGCGTAAAAAAAAAAATAACGATTGATTTTCCCCAATCATCCTCACCTGCGCAGTTCACCGGAAGTCCCCTCGTCAAGGATTTGGGATTTGGGATTTAGGATTTGGGATTTGGGATTTAGGATTTGGGATTTAGGATTTGGGATTTGGGATTTGGGATTCATTTGTCAAGGATTTTTTTGAAATTACTGAATGGAATACGGAAGGACGTCAGTTAGCGTTGGATCTACCGACGGGTTACAGGTTAGTGAGAGAAGTTGATTTATTACGTACATTCATTATACTTTCGTTTAACATCGGTTACAGGTTAATTAGAGAAGTTGATTTATTA
>JAMKPZ010003314.1:0-40363 GCA_024699675.1 Amphibolis antarctica
TGTGATAGAATGCAGTAAAATGACTAACTTTTTCGTAATATTCAAGATTTCCGAGATTGACAAAGAAGTAAAAAATTATCGTAAATTTTTACAAAACGAATTTTCAATTTTAACGTTTCGAGAGGAAATGTGTGAGGGTGGAAAGATATTCTGGATATTTCAAGATAATAAAAGAAATTATTATATTATATTTATTTTATTTTATTATAATTATTATATACAATGAATATCATATAATAAAAAATTTATTTAACAAATACAGTCGTAGAGACATACACAGATAGCATTCCTTCCCGGCATTGACTTTTTTCAATTTTTCCGGTGAACTGGGCCTGCCGATTCCCGTTGGAGGTGCCTTCCTCTGAGCGGTGAAGCAGAAGGAAGAAAAGAAAAAGGGTGGGTGGGAGGGGTAAGGAAGGAGAGAAGAAGAGATGGTGCAGAGGAGAAATCTGCTGGGGCTTCTCATCGGCTCGGTGGGGACGGCGATGACGCTGCTGTCGTACTCGCAGACGCTGGTCAGCACCACCCAGTGCCTCCTCCTCGGCCTCCTCGTCCTCCTCTTCGCCCTGCTCGTCAAGGAAGGCGTCGTACGCATCTGAACCCACCCCACCCACCGCAACTTGGGAAGCCCCTTCTCCCTTCCGTCCATCAGGTTTAATTCTTTCCCTTTCAAACTGCTTCAGGCTTCCATCCATCGCTGGAACCATGGATTAACGTGCTCATCTGCTTGCCTTCGTTGTTATATAAAAACTCTGGCTTCTTAAACTCTCATGTGATTTCAATTCTTACCATTATTAAAGTTAAAACTAAAGTGTTTACTGTAATAATGTTAATTTTCTTGTGTGTTTACTGTAATACTGCTTCATCTGTCCGGTTAATTAATTGCATAGGTTTGAACTTTGGTGGGACATGGCTGTTTGGACACAACCAGAGACTTGCATTTGTGTTCGTGGGTATTGTTTGTTTTCATTGCTTTGGTTTTCGAAAGCTTTGTTAAATAAAGTCGATGAATTTAGTTTGCAACCAGCTCATATTTTTAAAGTTGATATGATTCTCGAGAAAAAAATATTTAATAAAAGAAATTATTTTTATTATATTGTTTGTTAAAATATATTTTTTGTACAGTAAATTTTTTTATAAATTTTGTTTTTAAATGAAACCAAGAGTGTGAAGTTGAGATTTGTAAAATAAATAGAGTTAAATTCTGTAATTAAATTTTGTTAGATATTGGAGTTTACTTTTTTCTTTTAGGTTAGCATGATTTTCAAAGGTGAAAAAATCTCTTTATATTTTTTTCTTTGATAATTAAAATAAAAATATCTACTTCTATTATATGATTTATTAAAATATATATTTTATATAGTAAAATTTTCTATAAATCTTATTCTCAAATAAAATTTAAATCTTACGTAAATGAAAGTCAAAATAAATGAAACTTTGGATGCTAAACTCACTTGGAAACTTTTGAAGTAGAAAAAATTGATTTTTCCGTATCTTTCTTGGAATGGATTTTTCACATTTACACGTTTCTCGAGGACATATGTGAACATACACAATAATACGTGAACGTGCATTCAACTGTTAGAGAATAAATAAATAATATAATAAAGTCTAAAAGGTTTAAGTTAAATATTTTATAAAGATTGTAACATTTAGGTTGAACGTTTCAAACCTTACAAAACGTTTAAGTTAAATCTTTCACATAGACCAGTATATTTGAGTTAAATTTATCATACAGTTTGTAAACATTTAGGCTAAATTGGATAGCAAAAGTTCCTCTGTATTATGTTACAATGGAATTTTCTTTACAACTGTTAAACTAAAAATTATATTTAAAAATAACAAAATTCTTTTTTATTTTAAAAATAAATATGTTGTACATACATGGTTATTTTAATTAAATTATAAAAGAATATTATTTAAAATATATAAATATTGATACAATGAAAGATACGATGATAAAATAATGAAAAAAATAAATTAAAAAATGTAAAAAGTGTGATAAAAATTTAAAGTATTTAAAAAATGCATTTGACTCGTGTGTAAGGCAGGAAGACAGATGTTCTGCGGTTTGCCTTCAACACCTATGATTGTCTGTCTGCGCATTTTCAGAGTAGTGAAAACATTACTCTTTCCACGCTCTTTTTTCTACTGCTCCGAAAACAAAGAAGAAAAAAGAAAAATAAAAAGTAGAATGAAAGAAGAAAATGAAAATATAAAAAAGTACAAAAGGGAAAAATGTATGGTTTCTTTTATTAATAACTTTGAATAATTATATTTTAAAAATAAATTTTTTATTAATTTATGTTTGCTTTTATTAAAATCTCTTTATATGAAAATTATTATTATTATTTTCAAATAAAAAATGATGTTATAAAAATAATCTTTGTAGAAGGTACTTATTTTAAATTTAAAAGTTGAGATTAATAATAGATATATATATATATACAAGTTAATTCAATTTTTATATTTGAATAAATACCTAAATTTTAAATTTCATTACTTTCTGATAAACTACCTTGAAAATTTTATAATTTTTCGCTATTTTTATTTTCCATGAATGTGAAATTTCTTCTCATTTTCTCTTACGTTAACCATCAAATTTAACCAGCTTCAATAAGAAAAGTTGATAATAAAATAGAGTTAAACCGTAAATATGATAAAAATTTATACATTGAAATTGAAACATTTAAATAAAATCCTTTAAACCTTGTTGGCTGTAGATCACATCCCTTTTGTAGGCTTGGCTATTGACTTGTAAGCTTGATTAAAAAGAAGTAACCTGTATTACAGGTTGATTGTTTATCCAAATACAACATTCTCATAGTAACATTTACATTTCTTAGTATACTTCTTTTCATTATCAATATCACTTTTTTCTCTTCTTCTATTTCAAAATCATTGACTTAAAAGTCACTTTTTTTCACTCCCAAAATAAAAAGGTAAAGTTAGTAAATGATCCCAATTCTTTTTGCATCTAAAGCAAACTTTGTTGCTAAGAAAGATTGTAAAACAAGAACAGGAAATCTTATGAACTTTTTTTTCCAATGTCTCCTTTCTGAAACAGATTTGTTTTAGGTATACCAGCATGATAATTTGTTATCAAAAGATGATTTGCCTAACCACATTTTAAGGACAATACAAGATCAAAGTTGAATTCCTTGATTTTTTTTTGATGGAATATTTATTGATAAAATCATCTCCATAAAGTCATAAACATCAAATACTAGTAAAACCTGACAGACCTCAACAAACTTAAGTAGGTGTTTCACTTTCACGGACAATACGGACGTCAAGGAACGAAATACACCGGGAGATATAACATAAGTAATACAGAAATCTAAAGCGTAATGCAACTCTCCACATTCACCAGTGACGATTAAAATCAACAAGCAGAAAAGTGAAGAAACAAGGAGGCAGCGGAGCAGTAACATTTTTCTCAAGCATGTCTTGAGAACTCACAAGAAAGCATCCTTCTCAAGCAACTTGAGCACTTCATCTTTATTGTTCAGCTTGGCAACGTCAATGGGGGTCTTTCCATCCAAATTTTGAAGTGTACTGCATTGTGAAATTTTATAGATGACAGAAAAAGAAAAAGATACAGATTTAAGCAACCAAATGCGATGAGCAACTTACACAGATGCACCACTTTTAAGCAAAAGTGTGACACATTCCTTTCGACCGTAACCAGCAGCATAATGTAGTGCTGTATTTTTGTTCTTGTCCAGAGCATCTACAGCTGCTCCGGCTTTAAGGAGGACTTTAGCACACTTAACCTGAAAAACACAAGGCCATATTATTTTACCATCATTCTCTTGGATATTGTACATCAAAATTTTTCTCTGATATTTGATAATCTAAAATTCAAAATAGGATAGGGATGAGCTGGTTAGACTACACCGGTATCCAAATGCCCCAGTACAAACTGAAGGTTTAAGTATCCTCTAATGGTGGTCAATAGGGGAAATTCAAACGCAACAGAGGTCATCAACATATTTCATTAGGGTCCAAAAAGGAAATAGACTGATAAATTTTCCATTGGAAAACAACCATGTTACCTTTATAGAAAAAAATTCATGGAATTTGAGATAAATAATTCAATTCTGATAACTATCTTCCATGATTTTCTCTAAAAAAATCATTCTTCCACCATTCCATGACCTTCCACACGCCACAGTTTCCTTTCTAGCTCATGTTGTCAACTTTAACCTTGCCAACATGTGCAACATCACCACAGCTGCCTCCACCCAGACCCTCAAGGAAAAAAAATCATGTAAATCACTAATCAGACTGATGGGGTGTAAGTCTGACATGTATCTTGTTAGGAAATAGCATAAGCTCAAAATTCTGTGTACTTCTGAAGATTCCATTTTATTTTTGTCCTGAAACTAAAGTGATGCTCAACCAAATGAAAAGAAAAGATGGAATTTTCAAAGAGATGTTTACAGCACATAATTCTATCCGGTAACTAATCTTCTATAACTAAATAGTTCAGACAGTTTTTTCAAAGTTTTAGGCCCCAAAAGGATTCCCGATCAATCCAAAATGGCATTCTCAAAAATAAAAAGTAGAAGGAAAACAAAACAATGCAGGCGTGATCTCAGTGAAAATATCATATCAATTCAGACAACCTAACAAAGGAAGCCATCAAATCCAAATCAACAAAACTTACATTTTTGTTAACTTGGATCATTTGGTAATTGGGTTGCATTAGTATCAACCAAGCCAACAATATACACTAGCCATAATGAGGACTACAGCAGCAAACAATAAGAAATGCAATAAAATCGAGAAAACATAATGAGGACTACACAAGCCATAAGTAGACTATGGCTTGGTTTGGTAGAGCTTTGAGAGAACTTTCAACCGTGGGCTTCTGACTTTCAGCTTGAAATAGCAAACAAATGCCAACCAAAATGGTCAAGGATTTTGGACAAAAACTGCATTAACTTCCCAGTCTAAACATAACATGAAAGTGCAAAATCTGTGCTATCGAGCTTTTCAAAAACCCACCTCCCCCATATCACTAGCTTCTTAAAAAGTTCACCTCTTCCAAAAGCTATTCCAAAACAAAAAAACAGAGATAGAACAAGAACTCTTGAGAAAGGAAATCCAAGAGTAAAAAGTGAACAAAGACAGGAGGGAAGCTGCTCCAAAGGCCAAGTACGTGTACAGGGAAAGTTTAAAGGGTGATAAGGTTCTACAACCATGCAAGCACAATCACATCAGAGAATGTAAGTCCAATTCCTCATCCAATCTATCACACAATGAAGAACCATATATGGATTATGTTAGGCCCACCTTCAACCATTTACACTCCAAAGTGGTATTTTCAAGTTAGAGTTGACCGACCTAATCTGACTCAAGCCTTGTTTCACAGTTTACCACGTATTAAACTAGATTGCCAAGTAAACAAGTCAACAATATAAAATATCAGCCACAGAAAAGCATGCAAAACTAGTGCTGAAGGGACACGAATGGAAGAACAATATAACACAAAATATTAACCAAAAGACAATGTGTACTTAAGTTTACTAGATTCATAACAGCATCAAGGTTGCATTGTTTTCTTAGGTGCTACTCGAATGTTTAGTTCATTTCGTATTTATTTTACGATTAATATAATCTACTGCATTGGGTTTAATTTACATTTGGTATTTTTTGGGCATAGTGGTTACAACATATTATATAATCCTTTTCTTATGGCATAATTTTCCATTAAATTTAATTTTTAAAATAAAAGTACACTAGGAAGCATGGATTCTTCTAAACAAGCAATGCAGACTTAGGAATTTTTAACATGACAATATAGCATGATAAGACATGAAATGACGCAATAACATGATAAATTTTCAAGATATGTTTGTTGAATCATTTTAAAATATCCATTAATGAGCATAAATTTATTTTGACATAATTATTAATCAATGATACAAGTTAACAAATTAAAATATATTTATTAATACATGAATATAAAACTAAATGCAAACATATTTCTCATATAGCTGAATTTATATAATCTTCAATAATCAAAAATTAATGAATTTTGGGCTAATAAGCATTATACTAATTTTGCAAATGGATGGTGTATTGGACTTAACCGCATGCCATAACTTATTGCTCCAGTCAAGTTCATCCATACCTCACCATAACCACATGCAAAATGCAAAGCAGATCTTCCCTCCGCATCCACCTCATTCTTGTCAGCTCCACTATCAAGTGCTTTCTTCAAACCCTGAAGGAAACACCAAAAATAGAGATTCAATATTAGGCAAATGTGATGAATCAAAACTCAACAATAAATATATTTCTTTGCAAAAGGCGGCTAATAAATTATAAACTGCAATATATGTTAACACCATGCCAAGGAAAACAAGCCCCAGAACAATGGCAAAAACGACTAAAAATGTGCTATTCTGCAATGCAAAATAGAAAAACGAGAGATGGTAGAGGCCTAGTCTCTAAACCTGAAAAAATATTGCAACGTGTTCAAAAAAAAGGAAAATGAGTTTCAGTTACCGATTTGTCAACTTATACATATTCTTATGCACCAACAGTTTGTGTTCCTCAGAAGAAAAAAAAAAAGTAGTAGTTAACTATAAAGATCTTTTCAGTAAAACTGGATAGGTTTTTTTGAGAAAAAACAAAAGACACAACTTTTAAAATTTACTTTGCACGTGAGAGTTTTGTTTACGCCATATAATTTATATCCTATGTCATGTATTTGTGCTATTGATTATGGTACTCGGAGCACTTTTCAAAAAGAATGATACTTGTCTCCATATCTATCTTGTAAATTGAAAATTTGAGCTATCCACATCTGTAAGCACATCGGTACTTGTATCCTACCACCCATACTAGGACATCACACCACACAAATGCTACAAAAATAAACTAACCGCAGAAGTTCAAATAACAACTTGAAAATGCATTCCCTACAAAGAAACAAGAACCAACCGATTTTTTCTAGTGCAAATAAATTGCAGTCTCATTGTAGCATTTTTCTTTAACTTCTCGATATTTTACGTAACCAGGGAATTTTTAAGTGCAAAACAAATTGAAGCTCTTTTAACAATAAATAAATATTTATTTGTTTAAATATGCACATATGGGCCAACCATTAAATCAACAATGTTGCAGCTCAAGTTTCAAGATCTATTAGCTTTAAAGATATTATAGTTAAGAAAAAATAACAAAAATCAATCAAAATTGACTCCCCCACCTCTTCATCACCGACACTGGCAGTTTGGTGAACAACAGATTCATCCTCATATCCAGTTTCTTCTTCAACTTCATCTTGTCTAGGAGCTGATGCTACCCCTGAGGACCCAATGCCCATAGCTTCACCTAGTTTTTGCAAAACTTCAGGATCATTCCAGTACCTAAACACATTTAAATACAAAAAATTTATCATCAACCCAGTCAAACTAAATGGTCCATCTAGGAGCAATTACTGTGGGAATAAATAATATAATGTGATAAACAATATCTGATACTTCATCATTGCAGTTGGACCCCCTGTTTCAATTTCATCAAGAATTGGCTTCAAAGAAGGATCTTCTTTCATTTCAGTCAATCTTTCTTCAAGTTGTTCTTTATTAGACTGATTTGTCAAAGTTTCCAGCATGCTAGACATAGCAGGATCCTAATATAATGAAAGAAAGTAACTGATGAAAGGCCAACTATCTGAGAAGGAATCATAAAGCACATTTGTGTATGCAACTTGGAATGTCAATACCTGCATTAAAGCACTTCCAAGGTGTTCTGCCATTGACATAAACTGAGGATTCTGCATAACTTGCTGCATGGTGGTCATGTATTGCTGTGTGTCCAAATGTGGAACACCATCTTGACCAGCACCTTGAACACTGTTTTGCAGCTGCGCAGCCATCTGATTAAACGAAGGATCTTTTGATATTTGCTCTGCTAGTTCCTTTATGCTTGGGTCCTACCATCACAATGCAAAAGACAGTAAGTTCTGCAAAAAAAATCAATAATAACTCTCCAAAAAATCGAATAAAATAAATGAAAAATATGATCAGTCAAACTCAAAAGGACTAAATAAATGAAATGGAATATATTGAGGTTGGATCATCGTTGATCAAAAAATGAGCATCATTCATTTTATTGCCAACGTTGGTAAAAATACTTTAAATGTCAGGTTTCATTATAGAACTTTAGAAGCAAATCAACATTTACATAACCATTGAACACCTAGTGTCTTTCAAAGAAATGTTTTATTTTCACTGATATTGCTTAAGAATAAAAAAAACGAAGCAAAACATTTTGAACTTGAAGTGATACTGAACACGTGATAATATTTGAAACAAGTCATGATTTGAGAACATAGAAGCAGTACATTGTGGTATTATGGTGTTCTTGATTGAAACGAAAATCTGTGCATGTTGAATGCCTCTTTTAATGCTCCAGGTCAGTTAATGCTACCTTTTTTATCTTCTCCATGCAAACAGAAATTCCAAGAAAGGAGCCATAACATGCAAAAACTGTAAAGCTGTCAAGCAGTCTCAGCAAGAAATTGCAAAAACATTTGAGAAAACTCACATAAACAAGCACCTCGATATATTTTGTTTGAGGTATCTTTCATTAATAAAAAGAAAAGGCAACAAAACAAAGAGATACAAGTTAAAACAGTTACATGACAGTTTCTACAAAAAGGTGACAGAAAGCTCACATATGTAAAGCCAAGAATAAATATCCAACACCTTATTTATCTACTAACTAAAACAACAATTTATGTATATTTATATTTATATTAGACAGGTATCAAACAGGAGAAAAAATGGTAACTAAGAGGACAAAAGGCATCACCATTATCTATTCCATTACTTCACTTAAATGTAAGGAAGTAAATTCACAATAAAATAAAATAAACAAAAAGAATATATATATAGGCAGAAAGTACATTAAGTAGCCCAGACATAGCAGAAAAATCAAAAGCATTTGCAGGCCCTGATGCTGGCAAGGAACCACTTCTACTTCTTTGAGGTTCACTTCCTTCTTGCTTAGGACTTTTGCTCACCGTGGGAGCTGATTTCTCATCTGGATGCAATGAAGAAAGGTAATGAAATTAGAAGGGAAGCATGATGCTTTTGTTGATCAATAAACAGAAAACAAATCAAACAGAAGTGCTTTCTAGTGCTTGCAATCTCATATCAATAATTAGAAGTGTACATGGGTTTGAGTTAACCCAAAATACAAACCAACTGAAACTGTATGGGTTGAATTGGATTGGGTATGGATTAAAAATGTTAAACCAAATTCCTTGGGTTAGATATGGATTTCAACAATGAATTACATGACATAACCCAAACCAAAGATATAAATAAACAAACATACATACTATTGAAACACAAGAGATAGGCTGAAGTTATATATCACACATAAGCAATGATGACTTCATATATAGAGGCTACATAAAAGGGGCAAGCATAACTATAACAATATAGAACTAAACTCACTTACAACACATAACACAATAACGATTTATCTAAAGATTCATTTATTCATAAACTCTATTTCTTTCTTTTTTCCTTGTCTCCATACCATGTCACACTTCCTCTTTTTCTATTTATTTAGCTACCACCTTCTACAACCCTGATGAATGCAAGAGGCATAGAAGATAGTGACGACTGCTAAAGGGAAGAAAGGATTATGGAGTCAAACTTAAGACAGTTCTTGAAGTAGATAATAAAAGAAAACAAGAATGTTATAAAACCTATCATAATTATAGAAATGGGAAAATTTAGAGAAGTATAAGTTAGTGAAAAGAAATGCTAAGAAAATTATTAATGAAATTAAAAATTGGGCCTATAAGGAATTATATGATAATTTGAACACAAAATAAGGAGAAAATAAAATATACAAATTGGCTAAACTTAAGTTAAACATGACAATGGTAGAGTTTTAGCAAAAAAATGAAATAAGAGATAGATGGTGCAAGTATTTCAGTAAACTTTTTGATGAATCCACATTAGGAAACTCTTATATGCAAAACTTGGGTAACAATGCAAAGGATATAAATTGTAGTTATTTTAGAATAATTAGTAGTCTTGAGGTAAAAGAAGTCATCAAGAAAATGAAATTTGGGAAAACTATTAGATTAGATGGTATTCATTTTAAAGTGTGGAAGTGTATGGGTGAAGTAGGAATTGAGTGGTTAAATAAACTTTTTAATATAATTTAAAAAACAAAGAAAATGCCTAATGAATAGAGAAAAAGTCCTTTAATACCTATATTTAAGAATAAGAGAGACATACAGAACTATAATAACTGTTGTAATACTAAATTAATGAGTCATAACACAAAACTATGGGAAATGGTAATTGAGTAAAAACAAAAACATGTAATTAAAATCACAAAAAGAAATAATTTGGATTTATGTCAAGTAAGCAATAAAAGCTATTCATTTCATAGACAATTAATAGAAAATTTTAGAGCTAAAGAAGAGTCTCCGTATGGTTTTCATTCACTCAAAAAAAGCTTAAGATCCAGTATTTAAAAACCTATTTTGGTGGATTTTAGAAAGAAAGGATATAATTATGTTATAAAAGACATGCATGAAAGAGTTGTTACCGATGTTAAGGCTATAAGAGGAGAAACTAAGAAATTCATAATAGACATAGATTTTCATCAAAGGTTTTCTCTAAACTTCATATATGTTTGTCTTAGTTATGTATGAAATAACTAAGGAAATTCAAGGAAAAATGTCCTATGTATGTGATTTGCTGATGACATAGTTTTAGTTGATGAATGTAAGTTAAAAATTAATTCTAAATTATAATTATGGAAATAAACTTCAATGTTCAAAGGATCTAGATTAAGTAGATCAAAAATCGATTATATAGAATGTAGGTTCAAGTGTTTGACAAAAATAAGAATAATAATAAATTTATATAGTTAGATGGCCAATAAGATCCATAACAGTAAGACTTTTAAATACATAGAATCCATAATAACAAAAGAGAAATTATAGAAAATATCATTTATAGGATCAAGATAGGATGGATGAAATGAAAAAAATACATCTAGAGTGTTATGAGACAAGAGGATTCTCTTAAAATTAAAATTAAAATTCTATAAAACTACCATTCACCTATTTATACTTTATAGCCCAAAATGTTAGGTTGCCATAGGTACAAAGTTAGTGTTGTTGAGATACATCTACTGAAATAGATGAGTGGTTATACTATAATAGATAACCTAAAAAATTATTTTATTAAAAATAAAGTAGGAGTTGCACAAATTGAAGATAAGATGGGGAAATTAGTTTAAGTGATTTGGTCATATCCTTAAACAACCAAAGAATGCATGAGTTAGGAGAGGAGAATTAATTATTGTAAAATAAATTAAAAAAGTAGAGGTAGACCTAAAACTACTTTATTAGGACTTGTAAAAAAAGATTTAAATCTATGTAATTTAATCAAAGATTTGATCATAGACAAAAATACATGGAAAAAAAGAATTCATATAGCCGACCCTACATAGTGGGATTATGGCTCAAGTTATTGTTGTTGTAACTAAAGATTTGACCATATGTAGAAATATATGGAAGAAAATGATTCATGTTGTTAACCCACATAATGAGATTATGGCACAAGCTATTGTTGTTGTATCATCGTCATTTTCTACTAAGTTCATATTAAAAATAGAGGGCCAACCCAATCCACCTCAAAGTTTCTAGGTTGGGTTGATTTGGGTCTTGAGTGAAGTTGGATTAGGTATGATTTTCAAATTATCCAACTCAAATAACTTGGATTGGGTTATGGATTCATTTACACTCCCATCCATAATACCTAATCCAACATGACTCATCCCTTTGAATCATTTCTTTTGTACCAATATACATAGATTATGGATAAGCTAACTTATTTCCAAATAACATAATCAAGCTATTTTATGTTAACTATCACGTAACAAAAGTAATAAGAAAAAAAAATTAACATGTCTTATCATTTTCAGTAATATTAAAAATCAAAAATAGTTGTTGTATGCAATCGTACATCATGAATGTTTGCTTGTTTCCATGATAAACTAGTTAAAAGAAACTTATTCTTGACATTGTTGTAAAAAACGGAAAAAATACCCATTTATGTGTCATTTAAATATTTTTGCCTCAATCCATTTTGTTTTTTAGAAAAAAAAGAAAACAGTTTGGAAAAAAAATGGCCATCTTTCCCTCTGAACAACTTTTTTTCCGTTTTTGAGAAAAAATGACTATTTTTCTTTTTTCCCATTTAAATGGCCATTTCTAAATATATTTTTATTCCATCCTTTAAGTTACTTCCATTGATATAATTTCACTATTTTGTAACTTTATATGTTGTTTATAATTTTAATTTTAATTTTGATATATTTATATATGTTTTGAAATTAAGTATTTTTTATTGAGTGATAATTACACAATAAAAAGATACGTTTTTGAAATTGTGTTAGATGCAATTGAATTATAATTTATTTTATTAAATTATTTTGATGTTTGATACTAGTGAATTAAGGCTTCGTTCACAAATGTCACTCCCATCTTCCAAGAGTACTCTCAATTTCCATCACTAACTTCACATTCCTTAATCTACTTTTTTCATTATTTTGTCATCATGTCTCCCATCACATCAACATTTATATATTTTAAAAAATATTCTTTTATAATTTAATTAAAATAACCAAACATATACAACATATTTAAAAAAAAAAGAATTTTAGTTCCAACTAGAGGAACATCTGATACGATCAATTAGTTTCAGAGAAACATCCAGTACTAGAACATTAGTTAGTTCCAACCAAAGAAATATCTGGTGCCTTCCAAATGAAAATTTGGTGTCTTTCATAGAAATATCCAGTGCCTTCTAAAGGAAAATCTGGTACTGGAACATTAGTTAGTTCTAGCTAAAGGAATGTCTGGTGCCTTCTAGAGGAAAATCTGGTGTCTTCTAGAGGAAAATCCGGTATTGGAACATCAGTTAGTTTTAGCCAAACGAATATCCAATGTCTTCCAGAGAAAAGTCTGGTACTGAAACATTAATTAGTTCTAGCTAAAGGAATATCTGGTGCCTTCCAAAGGAAAATTTAGTATCTTTTAGAAGAACATTTAACATCCTCCAAAGGAATATTCGTCTGGCAATTTCAGAGGAACATCCAATATGATCAATTAATTTCAAAGGAACTTCCGATGTCCTAAAGGAACTTCCAATGCGTCTCAAAAGAACTTCCGATGTCCTAGAGGAACTTCCAATGCGCCTTAAAGGAACTTTCAATGTCCCAAAAGAACTTTTGATGCGTCCCTGTACATCCCAAAGAAACTTCCATAGTATTCTAGAGGAACTTCCGACGTGTCCCTTTATTACTTTTCCAATCTGTTGTAACTAGTGTTTCATCTACACCGTTTGTGAAACCTACGTATGCTCAAATCCTGTCTTGCTCTATGTATGCTCTGGAACTCCTTTGCTAGCAAGGACTTCAAAGATCGGAGAGCGTGTGAGATGAAAAAAATGTGTTCAACAGCGGCAAAGGGAAAAAATCAATTTTTCCCGGAGTGTAGATTGTCGGAACGGACTCAAGTGAAAATATCAAAGGAAAAAATTGAAGAGGTGGTTGTTAAGTAACACCATCTTTCGCAAATCAGAAACTTTCCAATTCTCTCTTTTTCTCCCCGTATTCTCTCTCACTAAGCAAGAATTCACAATACACCATAGGTTTATTGTGAATAATCCAGAGGTTCTGCCCTGACAGAAGCGAAACAAATAATCCAAAACCAGAATCAACGAAACGGAAGTCAGAAAAATCCCCAAAAAACAAATCACCGGGACAAAATCTAAAAACGTAAACCAAATTGACACACCAAAGATGTAACGAAGATCGTAGAGAGAGAAAAGCAAGCACCTCCTTGTTTGCTCGACATGATTAGATCCAGACAAAAAGAAATCTGTCGCGAACGGCGGACCGAGCACACCTCCCCAAAACCCTAGCGCTGGAGGAGAGCAACGCCAACAAAAGCCCTTTGAAACAATGGACGAGAGAGTGGGAGCAGGGACGAAGCGCTCCGGTTTTTTACGGTGAGGTAATAATATTAAAATACATCAAATCCTCGATTAGTAAAAAATAATAACCGAAGTCACAGTAAAATACAGTTAAGAAATAAGAAAAGCTTTATGATATTGGAAGATAATGGGTCCGTGTAGTTTAAAAAATTTTAATTTTAATTTTGAACATTTTTTATATTTTATTATTATTTTATAAATTATTATATATACATTTTCTTCATATAATTTATTATATAATTTTAATATTATTTATTTTACTACTTTTTTATATTCTCAGAAGCAAATACATCGAGTGACATGAGGGCTGGAATGGATGTCTTTAATTTTTATGTTTTATTAGTTTTCGTCGGTTTGAAAATTTATTATTTTAACTTTTTACTGTAATCTTTTATTCTACAGGAATAATTTAATCTTCGGACAAATCAAACCAAGCATATCCTTTTTGTTTTCTAATGTTTTTAATTTAACTGACATTTAAATAGATTACTCGACCTCTTAGGTTGAAGTCGACGTTGTCGTTAATAATAACTTTGTCACTTTAAACAATTTTTCATCACTAGAAATCTGTATTAAACAAAAATCTGTTCATAAAAATCTGTTCATTTGACCGACCTCAACAAAAAAAACTTTTGTAATTCAATGTAAAATCTATATTAAACAATAAAAGTAATTTGAAATCTTCTTAATCGTGTTGAAATTTTTCTAATCAAAATTTTTCATCAATTTTCTCAGCAAACAATAGAAGTAATTAGTTGGTGGGAGATGAGAATAAATTTGAAAATGACTGAACCAAAACTCACATATTTTAACTATCATTTGTCATCTGCAAAAATTAAAAATCTCACGTAACCTCTCACACCACACCGCACATCATTAACAAACACAATCTAGGTTATCTCCTTAAAGGAGTTGAATGATCTGTAATCTTTTTGATTGTAACATCCTATACTTAGAATGCCATAATCGCCCATAAGGTCAAAATAAATAAATAAATATTTCAACCCCACGAAGGTCTACCCACAATTGGTCTAGATAAGTGAAAAAGTTCAAAATCAACAAAAACTCATGTACACAACCTTTAAACGAAATCACAAGCAGTTCAAGTACGAAATCAACTGTATCATTCCAATTGAAATATAGTTCTAAAGTAAGTAGAAGTCTTTACTAAAGTAACAACACAAAGAAGAATGAGGGTACAAATATCCAAAAGTACAGTCTATAATCAATCACAAAAGGAATCACAAAAAGAAAGAAACATGCACTAGCAGCACCCTCAACATTCCACACTGTCGTCACTAGCTTCAACCACGTTCATGGATGAGGGGGTTGTTGCGTCAGTGCCCCTGCAGTGAATAATAATGCCCAGAGGTATATAACACAGGTTGTAAAATCCACTACTACTAAATCATGATGCTACTTAGTGGTGCATTTTACCACAAACACAAGCAAGAATCTTCAACTAGGAAGTTTTCCATTTATTCAAAACCAAATCCCCCTTCCTATACCTCTCGATGGATGGCATGAAAATCCATCCCACTTGGGCCTCGCAGTGGGGAAAAATGACGGCTACACGCCCTCTATTCACTCCCTGTCTCACTTACCTTGTCGACGAACCTCCTCCTCCTTTTTCATGATGGGGACCTCTCAAGCTTCCCTTCCGTGGTGACTCCTCCAAACGATCACCATCATCGATCCCAAGCCTCGACGCCATCACCTCCACTGTAGCTTGCTACGGGTGGAAATAGGGATAGGTGAGTTAGGACTGTCGCTCACCTTCCTACCCCTTTTAACATTTCTTTATTTTATTTTTTTCCTACCCATTTTGCCCTCATGCCGTACATAGCAATATCTTTCAATTATAACTCTCTATTAATACAATCTTAAGAAAGGTGATCCTCACATTCCATCCCCCTTAGTTTAAATTATGTCTCAGAACTTATAATTAAAGTTCAAGTTCTTGCCTAGGGTTTCAAAGAGATGAAGATATTTTTCTTTTATTTCTTCTTCTAGTTCCCATGTGACTTCTCTCTCGGTGTGGTTGCTCCACTAAACCTTGACGTAAAGAATGGTGTGACGTCTCATTTCCATTTGCTTAGAGTCAACAATGCATGTTGACCATTCCCCATACTTCAAAATCTACTCACACCTTTTTGTGGTGACACCTTAAGCAAAATCCAATCACCCACTTGGAATTCCAGAGAGCGCCTCCTCGTGTTTATGTAACTCTTCTGGCGGCTCTGGGCTATTCGCAGATGCTTGCAGATTATTTTGATCTTATCTACTACTTCCTATACCAGGTTCAGTCCTAAGACCTTTCTCTCCCTCACTTCATCCCAGTGGATTGGGGTTCGACATTTCTATCCGTACAAAGCTTCGTACGGTGTCATTTGGATGCTCGACTGATAGTTGTTATTACAGGCGAACTCCACTAAAGGAAGGTAGTTATCCTGTGCTCCCCCAAAGTCCAATACACAAGACCGCAATAAGTTATCCAAAGTGTGTATTGTTCTTTTGGATTGTCCATCCGTCTAAGGGTGGAAGGCAGTACTAAACTAAAGTTGCATCCCAAGGGCTTGTTGCAAGCTTCTCCAAAATCATAACACAAACCTAGGGTCCCGGTCCAAAGTAGTCGTACAAGAGACCTCATGCAATCTTACCACTTCCCTAAGGTACAACTCTATCATTCTGGTCATAGACATCCCCACCCTAAAAGCAAGGAAGTGGGCTGACTTGGTCAACCTATCGACAATTACCCAAATGGCATCCCGCTTGGTCGTCTTTGGCAACCCTGTTACAACCATCGTGATCTATTCCCACTTCCACTCGGGTATGGGTAGTGGGTGAAGTACACTTGCTAGCTTCTGGTGGTCAATCTTAACTTGTTGACACATTGCATACTTTTCCACAAATTTAGCAATTTCTTTTGTCATTTGTTCAAACTTAAAAATATGTATTTTATTGATATTAATTCATGTGTTTTAATGAATTTTATTTACATTTTGCATTCAATTATGATGATTATAAGGTTAACTATATTTTTAAACAGTATGCACGATTATTCACGTTAATGATGCATGAATTAAGTTTTGAGTTGTTAATTATATTTATGTTTATGTTTATTACCTATTGAGAAAGGAATGAATGATTGACATTTGACCCTTTAAGTTGCTAATAGAACGATTAATATATAGAGAAAAACTCATGATTTATGCTTAAATTAGTTTACCCTCAGACCTGTATCTTGTTTGTTCTGTGTAATGAATTTCATTAATATTAAAGCAATTACAATTATAGTTAAGATCTAAATGTTATGAATTATTTCTCCTGTAATATGATACGTTTCACGAAAGGTATTTCTTAAATATTTGCAGGAAAATTTGATAAGTAACTGTGAGAATTACATAACAAAGCAGAATTAAATATTAATTCAGCTGCAGCTTAACCATGAAGAACGTGGACGAACAAGCTGAAGTAGTGGATTGTATGGAATGATCTCACATGTCCGGACATGCACCATGCCCTTGTTAACTATCAGCTCGTAAATTGTCAATCCTCTCATCTATAAAATAGTCTCATAGCCTTGGAACTAAACTCCCCCTCTTCTTCCTTCATCCACCATTTATAGAGCATTTTCCATCTTCTCTATCTTCCATCCTCCACCCACTCATATATTCCGAGAGGAGATTGACGATCTCCTCTTCTCCAACCATTCGCGTAGTGTATTTGCTGTTCTTTTCTTAACCAGAGTGTATCCTTAAAGGAGAGACTCTTGACATCGACTGCTTTCTCCTATGTTCCTTGATGTAATTGCGGATTGACGTTCCAAAATCTCATTGCAAGGTCGAAAGGAAGGTCTGCCAAATTGACGACCTAGTGGACCGAAAGTACAAAGAGAAGTTCTCAACCTAAGCAAGTTTCAAATGGAGAAATTACAGTGAAACATTAGATATTCTTTCCATTTTTATTTTCTTTATTTTACTTAACATTTTTACAACTACACTCAAATCTACAATTACACACTTTATCAACTTAATTACAGTAATTAAACTATATTTTTATATTTGCTATAATGTTGAATGTTGCATTCTTACTTTTACAAATTATTTGTATTATATTATGTTTCTTGCATTGTATTATATGTTGTGTTTTGAAATATATAAAAAGACGAAAAATATAATCATTCAACTCTTAGAAGTTTCAACCAATTTGAATCGTACTATTTTTACATCTAAAACTCACAATTATCGTACAACCCTCGAGTAAGTTCGAGGGTAGAGACGTTTACTCACGAGCTACCTCGAGGGTTAAGTGCTTCTGTGCAGAATATTAAATTTTATGCAAACTGAAGTGTATAATGTTAAAGCTTAAGAAGAATTAAATATTTGGAAGTAAAATCCTCTGAAAAGTGTAACACAATCGGTATTTAAAGACCATCCTAGCGGTTAATTGGAACAAGGTAACCGTGACATTGCTTATAAGATATTTAATCAATTGTTTCACTTAATTGAAGTCACCAATTCAGCTAAACATCAAGCAAAAACTAATCCATGTGAGCAAACTCGTACTTGCACACTAATTACATCTGAACTTGTGCACTTACGATGAATTAAAATATTTCACATACATAATTTATATAAGAACTGAATTACAAGTTCTTACCACACATCATCCCTTTCCACCAAAAGTTCTCTCTCATGTCTTGATATATTTTAGTGGCCCCTGGATGTAAAGTATAACCCGAATGGTGTGCCTTTGTCAGGATCTGCTCCTATAATTCTATATCCTATGGCACACACAATCGTCCTCGGTACTTCACCGTCCCATCCTGGGCTATATGAAAGTCAGTTTGTTCTTTTTACGCAATTGTCCTCAATATCTAGAGTATCTCAGCATCTAACTCTTGTTTTAGTCTAATCTGCTGTTGTAAGATTGGCTGTAGGGTGAGGTGCAACTTCTTCGCCACAATTCCCTATGTATAGAGTTCTATCTCTTGCCACTCTAAGTCCTTGATTATCTGTGGTTGTGTAGTTACTATAGTGGCAAGACTGGCACAAGACTTTCGGCTTAACGCATCTACTACCACGTTGGCCTTTCTTAGGTGGTAGTGGATGTTCAAATTATAGTCTTGCATTAACTCTAGTCATATTCTTTGCCTTAGATTTAGTTCCTTCTGCGTGTAAATGTATTTGAGATTTTTGTGATCTGTGTACACCTCACAAACTCGAAAGGGAGTGCCCTATGCATAGACTTGGGAATGTGAGGAGAGTTTCTGAACCCTTAAAAGGAGGTTAACTACCCCAAACAAATAGTGCCCTATTAGGGAGTGCCCTATGCAGTTACTATAGTAGCCCCAAACAAATAATGCTGTCATAACTTAAGTGCAAAAACCACCACTACCAGCCCTAAGTTGTGGCTCGGGTAGTTTTCCTCATGAGGTTTTAACTGTCGTGAGACGCACACAATCACTCTACCTTCTTGAGTGAGAACACAACCCAATCCCTTGCCCAAGGCATTGCTATAGATTGCATATCCCAAGTTCAGTTGGGGCAAAGTCAACACTAGTGGGGTAGTTAACCTCCTCTTGAGGGTTCAGAAACTCTCCTCACATTCCCAAGTCTACGCATAGGGCACTCCCTTTCGAGTTAACGCAATTAGGGGCCTTGCAATCTGTGCAAACCCCTTGACGAACCTGCGGTAATACCTTGCTAATCTCAGGAAGCTGCGTAGCTCAATCACTGAAGTGGGTCGTTCCCAACTGCACACAGCCTTACCTTATCAGAATCCACTGCAATGCCCCTACCTAAAATAACATGCCCCAAGAAGGCTACCTGCTCTAACCAGAATTCACATTTTCGAAGTTTGGCATACAACTTTTGCTCTCTCAAGGTCTAAAGTACTATACAAAGATGCATCACATGCTTCTCCGCTAATCGGGGATAAATTAATATGTCATCTATAAATACCACCATAAAGTGGTGCAAGTACGGATGAAAGATTCGATTCATTAGATCCATGAAAGCTGCAGGGGCATGCAAAAGGCAAAACCAAAAACTCATAATGGTCATAACAGGTATGAAACACAGTCTTGGGCACGTCACTGGCCTGAATCTTTAGCTAATGGTACCCCGACCTCAGGTCAACTTTTGAAAATACCATTGTTCCTTGCAATTGGTCAAACAGGTCATCCATGCAGGGTAATGGGTACTTATTCTTTACCATGACCTTGTTGAGTTCTCGGTAATCAAAACACAGTCTCAAACTTCCATCCTTCTTCGTGACGAAAAGCACAGGGGCACCTCAGGGTGAGACACTAGTCTGGATAAATTTCTTGTCAACCAATTCTTGCAGTTGTACCTTCAACTCGCGTGGTTTAACTGGTGACATACGATATGACGCTTGCGTAACAGGCATTGTTCTAGGCTCTATTTCTATAACGAATTCCATTTCTCAATCTATTGGCATTCCCAGCAATTTTTCAGGAAACACATCTGAGAACTCGTTGACGTTGGGAATGTCCTCTAACTTCGACACATTTTGACTCTAGTTATCAATACTAGCTAGAAACCCCCATGCCCCATGACATAGGCATTTATTCACTTTCAAACATGAAAGAGTTCCGATTAGGAAGTTACCTATGCCTCCAAGGTAGAACTTGGGTTGCCTTGGTGCCTAAAAACATACTCTCTTGTTGCAACAGTCAATGCTAGCATAATGAGTGGCTAGTCAATCCATTCACAATATTACATCATAGTCTTGTAATTCAAGTGCAAATAAGTCTATAGGCAACTGTCTACCGCTCACATGGAGAGGACACCATTCGCATACCTAATCAGTCAACAGCTTCCCACCTAGGGTCCTAACCACCATCACATAATCTAACTGGGTGATTATGTGGCATCCCATGCTATGTCATAAATCTAGTAGCAATAAAAGAGTGGGTGGCCCCTAGGTCCACTAATGCACATGCAGGGTATAAAAGAATCTGTATGGTACCTGTAACCACATCAGCTTTTTCTACATCTTGCTTATTTAATGCATAAACTCTAGCCTGAGTTGGTGTTGTCTCAACTTTTCCTCTCCAACCAGGTACTGCATAATATGGTCTCACCTCATTGGAGACTCCTTGTGGTGGTACATCAAGCCTAACTGGACGGTGTTGGTACTACTCATGGTGTGTACTGCACTGAAGCTTAAGATGGCCACTACCTAGAGTCTGCTGGCGTGTACGACTATGATTGTAATGCTGAACCATACAGGCAGTCTACCTTCTTGTGGCCCGACTGTCTACAAGTAAAACACTTCCCATCCCTTGCCCTGCATCGGCCACTATAGTTCTTGTTGCACTTGCTACACTGTCCAGAGCCCTTTTCCTAACTCCCCTTCTTGTCTTGTTTACGTCCAGGATCGTTTGAGGACCTTTTTCCTAGCGAAGACAGCACCTCTTGTGGCCTACTGGATGTCCATTGTCCAAGTGGTGGGGTTGCTAACTATGGGGGTGGCATGGCGAAAGCAGACCTCCCAACCTCACCCATAGCCTTGAGATCTCTCTCCACTATAGTAGCTATCTCCACAACCTCTCTATAGGTTGAGGGTCGAGCCACGTGCACACTATACCGTATGAAAGGATCCAACCCTTCCCTGAACTGGGATAACTTCCTTCCCTTGTCAACAACTAAGTGGGGAACAAACACTGATAATTTGGTAAACTGACTCTCATATTCAATCACAATCTTATTCCCCTGTTGTAATTGTTTGAATTTCACCTTTTTTAATAAACACAAACTCTGTGGAAAGAAGGTTTCTTAGAATGCACCTCTAAATGTCAACCAAGTCATCGACCCTAACTTAATCCCTCTGAGTCTTTACTCTACATCCCACCCCACTAATTGTCGATCCAACCCTTCCCTCTAAATGTCAACCACATGCATTTGGCTTGCAAAGTCAACCTTGTCATCATCTGCACATTGTGCTATTCGGAACACCTTCTCTATATCGTATATCCACTGGTGAGCCTCCAGTGGGTCTCATGCTTCACCCAAGAAGGTGGGTGGTGTCTGTTTCAGAAAGTCATCTATATTGGCCGAATGCCCCTTAGAGTTGCCTAGGTCCTATTTCAAGTTTTGCATCTGCATATTCTACATCTGTGCATTTTGCATCTGCATGTTCTATATCTATGTAGTTTGCATCTACATAAAATCTTGTATAAACTTAAACATCTCTACCTTTCCCCTAGAAGGCATCGAATTCTGTCTTGAACTAGACAATCTGCTCTGCTCCCCTTCCATGTACTTCTTGATCATGACAATTTATTACTCATTGGCAATGAATAGCATTTTATACTTTGGCCCAAATCTTTGCATCTACTTTTCACATTCCCTCATCAATTGGGGTGATCACATAGCAACCTGGCTTTGATACCAAAAATTGTAACATCCCATATTTAGAATGCCACAATCGCCCATAGGGTCGAAATAAATAAAAAAATATTTCAACCCTATGAAGGCCTACCCACAATTGGTTTGGATAAGTAAAAAATTTTGAAGCCAATAAAAACTCATGTACACAACCTTTAAACGAAATCACAAGCAGTTCAAGTATGAAATCAACTGTAACATTCCAACTGAAATACAGTTCTAAAGTAAGCAGAAGTCTTTACTAAAGTAACAGCTCAAAGAAGGAGGATACAAATATCCAAAAGTACAATCCATAATCGATCACAAAAGCAACTACAAAAAGAAAGAACGTGCACTAGCAGCACCCTCGACGTTCCACACTGCCGTCACCAGCTTCAATCACGTTCACGGATGAGGGGGTTGTTGCGTCGGTGGCCTTGCAGTGAATAATAATGCCCAAAGGTATATAACACAAGTTGTAAAATCTACTACTACTAAATCGTGATGCTATTTAGTGGTGCACTTTACCACAAACACAAGCAAGAATCTTCAACCAGGAAGTTTTCCATTTATTCATAACCAAATCCCCTTTCTTAGACCTCCCGACAGATGGCATGAAAATCCATCCTGCCTAGGCCTCGCAGTGGGGAAAAACGGCAGCTACACACCCTCCGTTCAATCCCTGTCTCACTTGTCAGGGGCGGGGACAGCGACCTCTGCCCTCCGTCCTCCCCCTCCTCCGCTTCTACAGAACTCACCCCCCCCTCTTGGAGCCGACCTCGAGCCCTGCCTAGAAGTGGAGGATTTACCACAACGAGCTCGAACTTTGGTAAGTTTTTTTTTAAAAAAAAAAGAATAACATTATTCGACATCTCCAGCGTTCCAGTGATGAAGAGCTTGGTCACTTACCTTGTCGACGAACCTCCACTTCCTTCCTCGTGATGAGGACCTCTCGAGCTCCCCTTCCATGGTGACTCCTCCTAACAACCACTGCCATCAGTCCCTAGCCTCGACGCCATCGCCTCCACTACAGCTCGCATCGGGTGGAAATAGAGAAAGGTGAGTTAGGGTTGTCGCTCACCCTCTTACGCCTTTTAACATTTATTTATTTATTTTCTTGCCCATTTTGCCCTCATGCCGTAAAGAGCAGTATCTTTCAATTATAACTTCCTATTAATACAATCTTAAGAAAGGTGATCCTCACATTGATGTTACTTGAATGTTTTATCTTTGTATTTCTAAGATTAGTTTGGAACTTGTAATTTTTGTCATTGTGTTGTATGGTCAACTCTAATTACCTTTACAATTTTCTAAACTTTGTTTAATATTTATATCATACTATCATTAAAAAAAAGTTTATTAGATTTTGATTTATATTTGATATATTAATAAAATTTATATATTATATCCTGATTTTTATTCAATTTATGGGAATATTTGTGTTGCCTACAAAGCTTAGAAAAAATTGAAAATAAGGGTGTTTACGTCATAAAAAATTTAAAAAGGAATTTAAAATAAATAAAATGTATATAAAGATGCTAGTATAAGTTTTTGTGTGTTTTTCATAAAATGTGGATCGCTTTATAAATTTATTTAAAAAAAGTTAAATTCAGGTAACTCCAACCTTAAGGGTATGTTTAAGATCGACTCCAATTAATTTTTAAAATTATTTTTAATATTATTATTACTTCATAAATTTCAACATATAAATTTTTACTATCTTAATTATTACAAAACTTTAACTTTATTTATAAAATTAACTTTAATTTTAACTCTATTAAATTTACGAAGCTAATTAAAGTCCACCGTAAACAAAACATAAGGCTTTTTCCTTCTAAGTTCCATTTGTTTTGTCTTTTTCCGCATTTCACTCGTATATAAAATATTGAAGTTCCAGTCTTAATTTATTATTATTATCGTTACTATAGAAAAATAAAAATGATGCGCTCACAATGTCCTTTGTTTCAAATATCGATTCAATGATTAAAAATGAAGATGTGATTAAAATATTGACTGCTTGCGTGAGTTATGTTATTACTCACAATTTATTGAATCAGCACTTAGGTTTTGTTTGTTATTGAATTTTAGTTTTAATTTTAATTTTAATAATTATAAAGAGTTAAAATTGAAAGTAATTTTATAAATGATAATATAGTTGTATAATAAATTATGACGTAAAATTTTATGTATAATAATTTATACTATGATGATAATATATAAAAATTTATGTAAAATTAGAGTTAAGTTAAAATTAACCAAACAAATAAACTTTAAAAAGTGTTTGTGGATGATAGTAAATGAAAAAAAAATTGAAATTTATCATTCATATAAATACCAATATTTTATAGTTTTACCCACCCTTTTTGGTTCAAAAATATGTTGGGATTCCCTCCATATGGAGGAAGAACCAATTATTGTCATTTATTCATATTACAGAGACTTTGGCGTAATTTACCTACATAATCTTATCAAGGTTTGTAGACGAGGAGAGAGTGAAGAACAACATTTTGAAAGAGGGGCAGCTATTTTTCAGAGGGCCGTTCTTGGTCAAATCAAGTTGATTTTTTAATAGCAATGTCACATCTTGATACTTTTCAAATTAGACAGTTGGATCAATGATCAAAATAGTAGAGAGTTAGATTCGTAAGGGATTTTAGAAGTAGTTCGTCACTACGGTTCTGCAGTATGCATCCTTGGTAAAAGTCTTGTTTGGGGAGCGAAACAAAGTCCGTTTAGGCTGAAATTATTTTGATGGATCAGGAACTTGTGGAGCTTCATTTTTGCCAATTTTCGTGATTTTTTGAGTAGCGTAGTGATAGCATATTTTTCTGAAACAGGGAAGGCCAAATTTGGTAAAATCAGTTTCCCTCTTGTTTGTGTTGTTGCTTCTTGTACCATTGTTAATGATAGTGAATATGTGATTACTCTAGTTGATTACTAGAGAAGATCTTGTATACCCACCATTTGATTATAATGGAAGAGTTGGGAGTGGACTGTGATTTTTTTTTCCTCACATTAGGGAAGTTTTCCACGTAAAAAGCTTGGTATGTTTTGCTTGTGGTTAATTTGATTTCTATTTTAGTTTTCATTATCTAGAAGTCGCTTGCCCGCCTCAACTATGTTCAACTTACCCATCAAAATCTTGACAAACATGGAAAAATTTCTCCCAATATTGTTCGACACTCTTAAAGTCAATTGACACCTTGATATACTGTTTGTCAAAGGTTTCATTCATAAATATCACTCTCAATTTCTAAGAATACTTCTAATTTCTATCATTACATTTACATTCTCTAATCTACTATTCTTATTATTTTTTCATCATATTTCCTATTATATCAACATTTATATATTTTAAATGATATTCATTTACAATTTAATTAAAATAATCAAATATATACAACATATTTTTAGAACCCAATGGTACAGATCTAGGATTGTATGAAACTAAAGAACTGGTCATTGTTGAAAAGTAGCTAATTCAGAACTTCCAAATTGGCCACTATTGAAGAGCAGCTAGTTCTGAACTTCACTCGCCTACGATTGCTTTTCCATGTTTCCCTCTTCTCCTTCCTATGTTGTCTCTGGCATTATTTGTTTAGGTATTTTAGCGAAGTAGGTTGAGTTTTACAAGTTTTGAAAAAAATACATGATTTACAATAAAAATGTAATGATTATATTTTTAAAAAATTGTAATAAATAATGAATAAAATAAGTAAAATGATAATATATAGTAATTATTATAATAATGTGATGATAATATTTTTTCAAAGTTATGATGATTAATAATGAATAAAATATGTAATAGAATAATGAATAATATTTATTATATTATTACGATGATAATTTTTTTTTTCAAAATTTTTGATGTGCATAAATCCCTCTTAAATGTGTTTGGTAATAAGGTATTTTAATTTTAAATACAGTAGAAAGTTAAATTTGAGTTTTGTTATTAAATAGAATTAAATTTTATAATAAATTATAAGATAAAAATTTGTACATAAATATTTATATAATATAATAATACATAGAAATTCATGTAAAGTTAAAGTTAGAGTTGAAAGATCGTAAACCTATCTTTTATTTTTTTTGATGAAAATATCATTTTTTTTTAAAGACTTTCGTATCATTAATAAATCGAAGAATTAAAAAAAGTGATTGAAAATATATTTATTTAAATAAAATTCATTCAAAGATAAATTGATGTAAATAAATTAACTACTTCGTTCACCACAAATTTCTCGACCCTCTCGCAGGCTCTAGTTTGCCTTCACAGATGTCTCCTCGTATCGACGCACTTCAGTGGTCACAGGGAACGTTTTTTTCTTTATTTTTAACTTATAAGGGTGAAAAAAGTGAATTTTACGAAAGCAGTCGAGATAAAATGAAAG
The DNA here is from genome assembly GCA_024699675.1 of Amphibolis antarctica. NCBI lineage: Eukaryota > Viridiplantae > Streptophyta > Magnoliopsida > Alismatales > Cymodoceaceae > Amphibolis > Amphibolis antarctica. The sequence continues at coordinate 26,842 of JAMKPZ010003314.1, forward strand.
AGAATAATAATTTTAATAATGAAATAAGTAGGTTAAAAAATATATATATCGTTGTGAAGTTAAAGTATTTTTAAAAATTAAAAGTAAAGAAAAAAAAGAAATTTTAGGTGTCGTTTATAAATTTAATTTTAATTTTAATAATTATAGTTGAAGTTGAAAGTAATTTTGTAAATGATGTTAAAATTGTATAGTAAATCATAAGGTAAAAATTTATGTATAGAGATTTGTACGATGATAATGATATTAGAAATTTGTATAAAAACTAAATTGAAGGTGAAATTAAAAGGAAACAAAGGAGACTTCAATTTTAATTTTAATTTCTGTATTATAATTAAAATTAATAAAAAATTATTAATTATAATTAAAATTATATTTATTTGAAATTTGTGTAAATTAATTTTTATATTATTTGTTACCAATATTATACAACGTATTATTATTTATCAGTTCTAACATGCTACAGTAACATGAGTTAGAATTTGGTAAACATACAAAAGTTATATTAAGATTCCGTAAGAATTATTTTGAAATATCAATCTGATAAAAACGAGAACTTATCACTTTAAGAATACATTAAAAGGTAAATTTTTTACCAATATAAGATTAAAGTTTATATCATTTTGTCGTACTTTTAAAATTAACGACCAATAATTTACTCTAAACTTTAAGTCCTTATAGCCAGATGATTTCTTTAAAAAAGGTAAATTTATCGAATTATATGATTTAATATCACTTATCATGATTGCTTTTAACGTCAGAAAGAACCATCACTTTAAAAACACATGTAAAACCTACCAGAATTAAAGTATGTACGAGGCTGTTAATTTCAAAAGTTAAATAAAATTAAAATTAAAATTAATTTTATGAATAAAGTTAAAATAAAATTAAGATAATAAATAATTTATATATTAAAATTTATATTATAATAATAATATTATTATTAAAAGTAATTTTAAAAACCGACTGTACGCAGACCGCCAACTATGTCACACCACCTACCGACTACCAGCCACCAGAATCCGCGCGGCCGAATCTGTGGCTGTGCTGCTCCTCTTCGTCCCAATTATTGGTCTTTCTTTTAGCGGAATAAGCTCCCCAGCTGTGGAGGTCTTCTGGATTTGTGGCGTGAGTGAAACAATAGATGGAAGAGGACAATTTTTCGTAGGATAATCAAAGAAGTGGACGTCAAAAATCCCTTTTTCAGTATCATTTTAGGTTTTTTTTTGGGTATAATTTGTATGATTTAATACGGAACCGCACTGGAAACGCTACGCTCTCTGGAGTTTTCATCACACTAGGCTGGACTGGCTGGTGAGCGGCCTCCTCTTCTTCCACACTTCATGGGTTTTTGCTTGCTTTACTTTCAAAGTTGTAATTCGTTAGGTAATTTGCCACTGGTAGTTACCAATTGCAGATAGCGTCTTTCATCGCCTTACAAGATTCTTGAGAGATTCGAACCTAGGGAAAACACTACCATTATTTAAAAAAATTACGGTATCAGTTGTTGCTTTTGGTCATTATGAAACGATGAAAGTAGCAGTCTTTTTTATTCCATACGTTTTGTTTGATTGTGCCCAGGTTTGTACACCTTTTTGGTCTGCTTCAGTGATTCTATGTCATATTTCCCTTAATCACTATTCCCCTTGGATTTTCGATTGGATTTTAATCACTTCAAGGGGTAAGAAGTTTACCAATATGGTCGAGGGTAGTTTAGATATGGTTGCTAAAATTCAACTACAATTTTAACCAATGAATGGGCTTCAAATTAGTGGTTGAAGGGGATCAATTCTTGCTGTTATTCCAAGGTTCAGGACATTGAAAATTGGAGTGGGATAACTCAAGGGATTAGTTAGCGATTATACTGCATTTGGTGATAATTCTACTATTAAGTTGGTCTTATATTTTAATTATTTTTTGAGTTTATGTTTTATTAAGTGTAAAATTATTTAAAAGTACTATACCTTATAACAATCTTAAAAGTATTATCTGATAATTTATCAATAAAATTTAAAATTTAGATGTCATATTGACCAATTTAACTAAAAGAAAATCAATCAATCTAGTATTCAGGGAGTATTTCTCAGGCTGCTTAGTCAGAAATGATTGATAAGTACTTGGTTGAATAATGATTAAATCACGTTTCAAGGTTTTTATCAATCTATTTACGCTAATGGGTTGATTGCACTGCTGATGTGAGTTTGGTCTGATTATTCAAAAATCAATCTATTGTTTTTGCATCTTAATATGTTTCAGAGTGTAGATTCAGTGGTATTTCCGGTTTTTGGTAACGGGTAAAGACCATATCAAACTAAGCAAAGCATGTCAAAGGGTTTGGATTATGAGACACTAAATGAGAATGTAAAGAAGACTGCCTATGCTGTCAGGGGAGAGCTTTATCTTCGAGCTTCGGAGCTTCAAAAGGAAGGAAAGAAGGTTTGCAAAGCTTTTCATGTCACAGTCTTAGGTGGTAAATTATGTCTCTTGTGATCTCATTCTTGTGGAAGCTACACTGTGTTGAACAAAATTTACGCCACTTTCCATGAATCATCTATTGAATTGCTATGTGAAAAACCATTTGTAATTTAATAAATTCCCTCTTTTAGTTGTGCTTGCTTCAGATTTTGATTAGAAGCATTTATAATAAGGATTCTAAACAAACAATAAATCATAATCAACTGCAGAGAGAGTCAGGTTGTGAAATATCATGGAGAAAATCCCTGAGCTTTTGTACAAAAACTTGAATCTCAATCAAACACAACCTAAATTTCTGGATGTAAAGTATGTAGTCCTTTAGCTTTCTCAATCCCTTACATTTTTTCTCAAAAATTGATCCAATGAAAATTGATTTCATAATCTATTGTGTGCTTTTTACTGTGTTCATATTGACCCTCTATCAGTGCTATTGTTATTTTAGTCCACCATGCTATTCTTGCAGATTATTTTTACCAATGTTGGCAACCCTCATGCTCTTGGACAAAAACCATTGACATTTGCTCGTCAGGTAGGTACATTGATGAGACTCATTGAATATCATTGATTGCAGTGTCTCTATTTTGTAGTTTTTATATTCCAAAAGATGCTTATTTGATTAATGAGACTCACCTTACTGATTCACTGTAGAAGGTTTTGCTACCATTTATTGTTATTACAATCAAGATCTGTTCACAGGTTATAGCTCTTTGTCAAGCTCCATTCTTGCTAGATGATCCAAATGTGGGGCTTTTATTCCCAGCTGATGCTATTGCAAGAGCTAGGCATTACCTTTCAATAACATCAGGCGGTTTAGGTACTACTTTACAATATTTTACACACACACACACACACACACACACACACACACATGCAGACAATTACAATAACATCCAGACTCCTGGTCAGCTTCCATAAATTTGTGTCATTAATAACAGTTATTTTTTCTGCTTGCATGTACAGCCCAAGAACCATTTTATGCTGGACATTGTCTTTTTAAGTTTTTCTTGCCATAGTTGCTATAGATCAAAGAAAAAAATTTATATTTTAGAGAGAGAATATATTAGTTGGTGTATATTACAATATACATTTGTCAAGTGCTGTTGCTGTTGCAACTTGCAAGTTTGCAACATCCATTGGCTATCTTTTTATTGGATTTATCATGCCAATTATGGGAAACAAAAAAAGGAGATTTTATGTATTAATTTATTTTTTGCCACTTGAAAGATATCTTAGCGAGATTTGATGTAGATTTTCTCATCAAACACTTGATAATGCATATGTAACATTAAAAACATTTTCTATTGAATTGGTTTGGTTCAATCTGTTTTGATATATGTACCACATAAAAACGTAAAATTATTGATGCCCCCCAATTTAATTCTTTTACAAGTGTGGAGTGAAATAGACCTTTATAGAGTGCTTCAAGATAAAGTCATTCTAGCCTTTGCATGGTGGCCTAAAACATATGAAGTACTCATTGTTTGTACAAAGCTCCTCATGTGGTCGGGAGTGTTCACTCAAGGTTTTTATAAAGCATTATTGAATTATTGGTTTCACCAGACACCCAATGTTAGAAAATTTGTGTCCATGATTATTAACTTGTTATGTGATGGTATTTTATCATTTTCCATGTCATTTAATGCCACTCTATTATTTTTTAATATTTCTTTAACCTGAATCTTTGTCCTGAAAGGATAATTTGCTTGAAAGTCACATTTCCATGCTCCAAAAGAACATGATTTATGACAGATTTTATTGAAACATATCAAAGCATTGTCTTTGGGGTTCCAATTATCTATTGCAAGCAAGAACTTTAGTGTCTGCAGCACTTGTACTACATTTCATATTTCAGGTGCTATCCTCACTGAGTAGATGGTTTATCTTGCATGCAATTAGGTGCATACAGTGATTCTCGAGGACTTCCTGCAATCAGGAAAGAAGTTGCTGATTTTATAGAAAGGCGTGATGGATATCCTAGGCAAGTAAATATGACAATTGAATTTCGTAGGTCCTAAAAATATACTGTCTTCTGCATTCATGAAAGACTAGTGATCTTTTGTTCCACTGGATGCAGTGATTCAGAGCTTATATTTCTTACTGATGGTGCCAGCAAAGGTGTGATGCAGATATTGAATACCATTATTCGTAACAAAAAAGATGGGGTAAGAAGTTCAAGTTAGCTTGACTGTAATTTCTAACCATTGCATTCACATCCAGTGAATGCTATTGACATCCAATTTTCGTTGTATCTCCTGAATATCTTGTTGTTCTGCCATAATGTTAAATTGTCCTCTGCTTTTTCAGATTCTTGTTCCAGTTCCACAGTATCCCCTTTATTCTGCAGCGATAACTTTGTATGGTGGTTCACTTGTACCATATTACCTTGAGGAGACAGCAAATTGGGGTCTTGATGTAAATGATCTTCGACAATCAGTAACCCAGGCTCGACTTAAAGGAATGACTGTAAGAAAATCTCCTTTCCATGATCTTCCAACATTTGCAAATGACAAATTTATCCATATTAAAGTCTATAACCCATAATATTCATTTGATATGATAATAAAAAAGGATAAAAAAGGACAAATCCTGTGTGCAACGTTCTTATCAATGTTGGGTCCAAAGGGCATCTAATTTTATGCAGTCTTACCTGCATAAATGAAGATGTTTTCTATGATTCCAACCTATATAGTCTAGGTTGCAATTGAACAATGTTACTGACCATTTTGCCAAAGGCTCACGCTCATGTTAATAAACAAGAATCAAAGAAAGATTTTACGAGACAGTTCTATGATCAATCATCACAAATAGTTAGTAGTTATGAGCTAGTGCCAGATTCCTACTGTAGTTGATTTAGGATATAAAATCACATTTTATTATCACAAGGCCTACTTTCGCATCCCATTGTTACAGGAATTCATGGTGGCTTTTGTGCAAGTTGAAGTACATTATCTAATGCAATGGCATTGTGGTTTGTTTTGTTCTGTATTATAAATTTCAAATGAATATTTAGGATTTATTGGTAGCATTTATTAAATTTCTGATTGTGAATATTGCAACAAATTATTAAGCATTTAATCCGTTGTGTATTTCCTCATTACGTGCTTTGTTAGTTGAAGATATTGATACCTGTACTTCAGGTAGTATCTCTCTTGGCACCATTAAAAGTTAAAAATCACGAGGACCTTCATGTTTTGAGTTTGACCTAATTCAGAAAAAAAATCCCAAAACAATGAAATTTTAAAGCTTTTATATGATTCAGATCCCTAAGAAAGAGGGGTGAACAAAAAGAGTTTGCGGTGCAATTTTTGCATGTCTTAACTATTGAAGTTTGGGGGAGCTAATGTTTTGTGCTGATTTCACTTTCCTAATCCAGCTTATGTTATTTTTGTGCCTTTTTTATTTCTCTGGGTTTTCCCATTCAAAACCCAGCTTTACCAGTTTTGCTTTTGTTTTAGCTCACCTATGACTGTTATGGACCTCCTCTTTTCCTGATTTTATTGTATTTCTCTTTACTGCTCAGAATAAACCATCCAAATATATCGTCAACTCGTATTGAGTTATGCTAAAAGTCTGTAGAATCTGTTGCATGCCATTAAGATTGTATCTGAAATTATCACTCCACCACAGCCTTTTTAGGAAAACACTTTTTTCTAAAACATAAGTCTAAATGCACAAAATAATTTTAGCTTTTTTGAAATGCAATTTTTGCATTTTAATTTAAATCCAATACTTTTTAAAAAGCTGATGTGAGCCAATCTATGGAAAGGAAAGGCTATGAAAACTTTTTTCTATGCTTTCAAGATTATTTTCATAACTTTTTTATATTTAAAAAAATCACAAAAAGTTACAAACAATGCTGTTTTTCAAAAAACTAGCTTTTTATGAAAAACTGTAATCCCAAATGCAATATAGGGTAAAAACTTGTCTAAATTTAAACTAAACTTTGGGTAATTTGGGTTTTAGGCAAATTACACATAATGTGACAATAATCCAATAATACTTGTAAGATAGATTTTTATGTTGAAACTACAGACCTTTGATTTGTTGAATTTTGCATCATGCTGCCTTTACCTTTAGTCAAAGAGAAATATGTTTATTGAACAAATAAATGAAAGACACAAGTAAAAGCAAATATGAACTATTTTTTTACAATTTAATACCTACTACAAAATTTATATCAACATAATTGGGTTACATTTCTCTCTCTATATAAGAGGAATAAGTATGTATCATATTTTAAGACCATAAAATATGCTTTCCATCGTATTTTTGAATTGAAATGAATATCTAAACAAATAAATATTTATACATAATGTGTACAAGCCTTGGTGCAATAGCATGAATCTTTGGCATTTATAGAAGTAAGCCTACATTTGTGTGAGCCTTGCACATTAGGTTTGTCTTTTTTGTGTCAACTGTCAAGAATCAAATCTGAACATATTGTGCCATTTTTTCAAATAGTTGATTACTAAGACAGGAAACATATTTGGTTGGATTCAGATTCGAGCTGTGGTGATTATAAATCCAGGAAATCCTACTGGACAATGTCTTAGTGTAGCCAATATTAGAGAGATTTTGCATTTTTGCTACAGAGAAAATCTTGTTCTGCTTGCTGATGAAGTTTATCAACAAAATGTTTATCAGGTTGAGCGTCCCTTCATTAGTGCAAGAAAGGTGTTTATCATTTTTCTTTATTAAAAAAGTAGATAAATCATTAACATTGAATTTTTTCTTGAGAATCATTAACATTGAATGTGATGTCATCATTTCACTAGATATTGCTTGATATGGGCCCGCCCTTGAGCAAAGCAGTACAACTTGTGTCTTTTCACACAGTCTCCAAAGGATACTGGGGAGAATGTGGACAACGTGGAGGATATTTTGAAATGACAAATATTCCACCTCAGGTTTCGATTCCTGTATACTTTTGCAGTTAATCAACTTCTTGAATGACTGAATTAAGTCAATTAACAGTATGTCATTGTTGTGTGGTTACTGCAGTATACAGATACTGCTGTGGATTAGAGCAAATACTTATTAATGAAACAGTCTAAAGCATGTGGTATTTCAAATATCTACAAGCTCCATGTACACTAACACACAAGTGATTATTTTCAGACTGTTGACGAAATTTACAAGGTTGCATCTATTTCACTCAGCCCCAATGTTCCTGGTCAGATTTTTGTAAGTAAATTTAGGTTGATCTAGGTTTGAATTAGTTTTTTTTTATCTGTGAGCATGTGTCTTCCTGCATATATAACTTAAACATAATTTTCAAATATTCTTCTTCATTGTTTTTTCATCATTAATTTCAGTCTGAAACATGACATAAGTCTCATTCTTCTTCTCTTCAGATGGGCTTGATGGTTAATCCCCTAAAACCTGGAGATATCTCATATCCGAAATTTGTCACAGAGAGGTATGTTTTGCTTTCTACATGTTCAATCATTCGTGTAGTATCTCTTATTTTCAGATAATTCTTCCAAAACAAGAATTTCCCCCTTTGAATATTGTTCAAATACATAATAATTTTGTGGGCCTTACTATTCAAGAAATCAATCCATCAGAATTAACCTCAAATATTTACGTGCATTTCCCAAATGTTCTAAATTAAACATTCTGCTTAGATTCTATCACCAATCAACTTTCTCCTTGTTCACCCTTCATTTTTGGAATGGAATATTATCTTCAATTCTACAACCCATTTTTTATTTTTTGGAATGGATATTTATGTGCATTTCCCAACTTTCTCCTTGTTTTACAGCAAAGCTATTCTTGATTCATTGAGAAAGCGAGCCCACATAATGACTGATGGATTCAACAGCTGTAGAAATGTAGTTTGCAATTTCACCGAAGGTAATATGACTAAAATATTTGCATTTTTTTGAAATGTATAATCTAGTTGTGCCGAAAACCTAAAGCCATGGATATTGCTTTCAGGAGCTATGTATTCTTTTCCGCAAATATGTTTGCCACCAAAGGCAATTGAAGCTGCCAAAAAAGCTGGAAAGGTTCCAGATATTTTCTTTTGTTTGAAGCTTTTGGAAGCCACTGGTATCTCGACTGTTCCAGGCTCTGGTTTTGGACAGAAAGAAGGGTATTCACTCTTCATTCTAGTTTATATAGTTTTAAGCACTCTAATTAAAAGCTGGTCTACATGAACAGAAATTTAAAATTGAAATTGATAAATGGTAAAACGTATGAAAACTACATTCTACCAAGCATTTGTTAATAGATTGCCTTTAATTTTCCTTTTCAGTGGAAAAAATATGAATTTCATGAGCAGGAATGTCTGAAAAGATCACTTGTTTACTCAACATTTTTGCATACGTCTATGGGTTTCCATTGGACCGTGATCTCTATGATATATTATAAAAATTAAGTTAGCTCTTGCGTTTAATTACAGATCTCAAGCTGTAACATGGGCTTCTCGTTTATAGGCTACATCTTAACTTGATGAAAGTTCACTGATTTTTTCAGCCTAAGAACAATAATTTTCTTCTGGTTCATTGAATTTCCCTCACCTGATATACAATAGTCAAATATATTAGGAAAAGACTAGAGGCATCTGTAGTTAATCTGTCCTGTCCTACAAAAATGTGAACATGGATGCACACAGAACTTGTTGCTTGGCTTGATTCTTGAAGCTGAAATATAGTTTTTATTGTTATTTGATTTCGACAGAAGAACAAGAACTTTGCTAACGGTAATAATTTATGATAATCAACAGGGTTTTCCACCTTAGGACCACTATCTTGCCAGCAGAGGAAGACATGCCAGAAATAATGGCCAGTTTCAAGAAGTTCAATGATGAGTTCATGGAGCAATACGAAGATCACAGAGGCTTTTCAAGGATGTAATGCTTTAATGACATGAATTTTGAGCAGATGTGGAGAAGGGTGGGAAAACAATGGTTGAGAATTCAACTTCCAGGAGTGTGATTATTTTCCGGTGGTTGCTGATAAAAATCGGTAATCATGATGTACGAGAGTGCTTATAGAAAATCCTTGCAAATATTTATAAACATGGGTTTCATTTAAGGTTGGTTTCAGTAGGTTTTCAAAATCATTCTTAGTATCGTTATTATTATATAGATTCTAACGTATAAATTTTTATCACTTTAATTACTATATAAATTTAATTTTATTTACAAAATTAATTTTAACTTAATTTTATCTGACTTCTGAATTTGATTGGAACTTTCTTCAAATGTATTCATATTCTTTTTACCAATTTATTTGGACTTCCACCCATAAATATCGGTCCGACTGCATTAGGAGAATTTTTATTTTAAAATTATTCTCCTTACTATATACTGATATATATTCCGGAACATACAGTTTATTTCTTGCTTCTTCTGACAAATGGAAATTTTTTTCTGTGTTAATAAAAATGGATATAGGTTAATAAATGTAAAAATGTCAATGCATTGTATTGAATCGACATGACTTGGTTTTTTCAGGCTCAATACTAAATAGTCTCAAACTGTGTTTTGCCAACACATGTGTGGTCCGTGGTTCAAGCATGATCTGTTCAAACTTGTGTACACATACATGATTTATCCTTTTTTAAAATATTTTTTAATTTTATTAAAAATTTAATATAATATATATGGTTGAAGGTAAGATTTGAACCTTCAGCTATATGTTAATATTAATGAACTCAAATAACTAAGTTACATTTAATTTATACAGATTTTATAAAATAAAAATAAAAAAAAGGTTCATGGGACAGTAAACTTGAAAAATTTGCAAAAACTGAAGTAAAATCACCCAAAAAACCAAAACTGTCAAAACAAATTGAAACTTGAGATGATAAAACCAAGATCCCGAAAAAATTGATGGTAAAATCAAAAGAAATTATCGGTAAAATCGGAATTTGGGATGATAAAACTTTTTAAAATTTGTGTATAAAGGTATCTTCGTCATTATAAATTTATTCCATCAAGTATCCATTTTAAATGTATTAAAATTTTACTGTATCGATCGATAATCAAATTAAGAGATTGTTTGTTTGTGTGATGAGTTAAGGTGAAGTGAAGTTTACTTTTTTTTTAAAAATTATATAATTTATGATATAAGTATTTTGATATAATTTTTAAATATAAAATATTAAAATTATTTAATAAATATTATTATATATTTCTGTGATAATGTATAATAAAAAATAAAAATACATAATAAAAAATACGGAGACAAATAGAACCTAATACTTCTGTGTAATGGCATAAGCTCCACGAGAGAGTAACCTGTACGTACAGTATATGCATAATTTTCATTTTTTTTAAATTTTTAAAATTTTATTTTCCAAGAGGCACAGAATAAAGATCCTCCTAAAATTTAAGATTTATTCCTAAAAAATTATCGGAAGTTAATATTTATTGTGAAATATTCTGAAAAAATATAAAAAAGTTAATGCTCTTTTTTTAAAAAATATATTAAATAATATTCTGAAAAATATATTAAAAAAGTGGCTCTCGTGAGAAGAAAATATATTAAATAACATTTAAAATCCCAAAGGACATAATAGAAAGCGGCAAAGCGCTTCACGCGAATCGTATCTTCCCACGCATTCTTTCCAAAAGCCCCCGCCTTTTCGCGCCAATTTCTGCCGTTCCCTCCCAAACCCTCGCCGCTAAATCAACCCCACCTTCCCCCAAATCCGCCAGATCCGCCCTCCTCCCCAGCCGCAATGGTGGTCGCCCTCGGACCCGGGAGGTTCTACGGCAACTGCCTCCCCCGCCCCTTCTTCCACCCGGAAGCCGGCCGCGACGGCGATGGTTCCCGCGTCGACCCCCCGGTCCCCGTCCTCGATCCCCTCCTGTCGTGGGCCCGTGACGCGCACTGGTCCATGGGGGGGCTTAGCTTCAAGCGTCGCCGCCTCCAGGGACGGATCGAGGGGAGCATCAAGAGACTCCGCAAGCAGGAGGAGACGAAGGTGAGGAGAATCAAGAAGCAGAAAAGGTTGGAGCTCGCGGCGGTGAAGGAGAGGTCCGATCGTATGCGAAGGTTGTCTAGGTTGCAGGAGGAGGAAGGGGAGGTGGATTTTTCCGAGGAAGAGGAGGAGGAGGACGGGGGAATGGTCCCTGAATCCGAAGGAGAGGGCGCCGATGATGGTGGAGAGGAGGGTGTTGTTGGCGTTGCTACTGGTGGTCTGAGCCCAAGGCGGAAAAGGAGGGTGAGGAATCTAGCGGGTGACTTCGACAGGATGGCTTCTGGCGACTGGAGATCTAAAACGCCAAGTCCTGTGGTGAAGGAGAAGACAAGGGCTAGTGCTGGTACTGGTACAAGGGCTAGTGCTGGTACTGGTACAAGAGCCGAGAGAACAAGGGCTTCTTCTCAGCCTTCTTCCTCCCCTGTTTTTTCTGTTGCTTCACCCAAAAACCAAGTGAAAGTTAACAACACCATGGTGTCACCGAGGAGAAGTAGCAGGATTTCTTCAGGCAAGAACAAGACTGGTTCTGTTTGTTCATGAACTACCAGTACTACTACCGCTACATGCTTCTGTCTCCTCTTTGCCTCTGGATTAATCAATGGTTCTAGTAAATGGTTTGCTTTTGATCTGTTCTCCTTTTTTTGCTATTTGATCTGAGCATTTCTTGATAACAAAGAAGTGCCCAGAAAAAAATTAGACTGTGGATTGATGGTGGTGTGTGATTTGATGATTCCTTTCGGCTTATGAATACAGTTCAGGATCGTCAGAAATGGTTTCCTTCCTTGGTTCTCACGGTTATTGAAATTTTACCAAAATATTCCTTCAGAAGCAAGAAGTTAGCTTTCACAAAGAAATTACCATATTTCTGAAGCTGATGATTGTTTCTAAATTTAAATGTTTTGTGTCTGGTGTGATGCGAAAAGATAAGTTTTATGATTTTTTAGAAATTATATAATTTATAATAGAAAAGTGGTACAATAATAGTGTTGTTTTAAAATTTATAATAAATAATAAATAAAATATATAATAAAATAATAAATAATATTTATTATAATAATATTTTTTTAAGAGTTATGATAAATAATATATGTAATAGAATAATAAATAATATTTATTATATTAATATAATGATAATATTTTTTAAAAAGTTGTTATATCTGATAAATAATAAATAATATAAAAAATATTTGATAAATGATATTATTGAATATAATGAGGTTCAGATCGTTTAAATCTTATCATGTTGTATTTAAACATAAATGAGTGATGCTGGAGACTTTCGTTAACATTTTGTGATGTTGTCAAAAATGTTTTAAATTTTTGTTACAGAGTAAGTAAATAAAAAAGTGATTACTGAGATGTATAATTTTATTTGTAAAATAAATAAATTTGATTTGTTCGAAAATCTATAAGACAAATTAAAAGAGATCTTAAATGAATTTTTATGATAGTAATATGTTTTTATTACATTAATTAAAAATTCTAATATTTTTTTAAAATTCTCAAATTTTTTAATAAATTTTGTGCCTATTATAAATACTTTGGTCTCATTTGATAATGAGATTTTAATTTTAGTTTTTACTTTAATTTGGACATAATGAATTTATTTTTTATTAAAAAAAGAAAAAAGTCAATGTATTAATTATATATTCATAAAATAAATTTTTTTAAGAAACACAAAAGTTATAAAATATCTTGTTAAGAAAAAAGAAATATGAATAAATTCTACTTAATTCATAAAGAAAAGTTAAAATTAAATTTTAAATTTTCTTTTATATAAATTTTATCTAATTTTACAAAAATTGAATTTTATCAAAAATAAAATAATATATATATATATATATATATGGGGGCACGAGTTCTGTAGGCGCCTACAGAAGTAACTTCTGTAGGCATCCGTCGATCGTGAGATCGACGGTTGAAATTGAAAATTTTAAAAACACTCTCTCTCATGCACGTGAAATTTAAAAACATTCTCTCTCATGTCACAGGTGAAATTTAAAAATACTCTCTCTCATCAGCAGGTGAAATTTCAAAAGACTCTCTCTCATGCAGCAGGTGAAATTTAAAAACACTCTCTTCTTTAACTGAAAAATTTAATTCACGTACGTATAAT
>JAMKPZ010003315.1:0-33305 GCA_024699675.1 Amphibolis antarctica
TTTTTTTAACTTAAATATTAGGGTGGATTTTTTTAAAAATAATTCGATTTTAATTATGTAGTGTTTAATTAAAATAATTTAGGGTGGATTTTTTTTAACTTAAATATTAGGGTGAATTTTTTAAAAAATAATTCGATTTTACTTAAAAAATATTTTGATTAAATATTTTAAAACACTCCCTTTTCAATCGATTATTTTTCATGTGTCGTTGTATTTAATTTCAATTATGATATGCACTATTCTAGGGGAGTATTTAACTTCTGCATTTCTCAAGGATTTTACGGAAGCACCGTTAAAATAAAGAAGTGACGCATGGAACTACCGTTTATGGACCCATCTATAAACGGTAGTTCCGTGAATATACCTTACAATTAGGCGGAAGTACCGTCAATCGAAATACTTAGGTAGTTTTGATTTTCAATTACCGAATATTGATTTAAAAGAGATTTTCATTAAATATTATGTCATATATTTAAGTAAAATAAGGTATTTACGAATTTCAAATAAGTGATTTATGTCATATATTTAAAAGAAATTTGAAAATTTATGTTAAACTGCCGGTCTTTTAATACAATCGTCCGGCCTTTTAATACAAAACGTCGATTCTCTCATCACATGTGAAAAGTCATGGTAGAATGTCACGTGAAATTTTAAGTTCACACGTAATGAGAGAATCAGTGTTTTATGTTGAAAGATCGGACGATTGGATTACAAGACCGGCGTTTTAACATTCACACGTAACTTTTTAAGTTAAGCGCGTGCATTTTAAAGTACACGCCCAACTACTGAACATCACGTGTTAATGTTAAAACGCCGGTTTTATAATGCAATTGTCTGGTCTTTTAACAAAAAACGCTGATTCTCTCATCACGTGTGAACTTAAAATTTCATGTGACATGTAATTATACTCTTTCGAATATTAAGTTGATGGTCGTACTGTACAACGTACGTGCCTAACTTAAAAAGTCACGTGTGAATGTTAAAACACCGGTCTTTTAACATAAAACGCTTATTCTCTCATCACGTGTGAACTTAAACTTTCATGTGACATTCTACCGGGATATTTCATAAACTATATTCATATGTAGTACTTATTTAAGTAATTATATGCATTCGCATTACTTCTCCGAAATGTTCTAAATATTAAACATATTTAATCTACTAATTTAAAATATTAGGGTGGATTTTTTTCAAACATTAATTTGATTTAAATTAAAACAGAATTTGATTAAATAATTACAAACACTTATCCTAGATCGAATGGGTATGGTGTTAAATAATTTAGCATTAACTTAAATAATATTTCCAGTTATGTTCAAGTAATAAGTAAATAGATCATTAACTTAAATATAATTACGACTTTTAAATTACCGTCATTTACACATTAATTAAGCATTCATCATCAATACATAATAGTCGACAATGTCCCATTTTTTGATGAACACCAAATTAATTTGATATTTTATTTTACTTTTTGACTTTCTTAAAACACCTAAAGTTAAGAATGTTAAGTGTAATTATCTATTGTTTTAAGTTCAC
Source organism: Amphibolis antarctica (assembly GCA_024699675.1). Classification (NCBI taxonomy): domain Eukaryota; kingdom Viridiplantae; phylum Streptophyta; class Magnoliopsida; order Alismatales; family Cymodoceaceae; genus Amphibolis; species Amphibolis antarctica. The sequence goes on from JAMKPZ010003315.1 coordinate 1,540, forward strand.
ACGTGATGAGAGAATCAGCGTTTTATGTTAAACGACCGGACGATTGTATTAAAAGACCGGTGTTTTAACATTCACACGTGATTTTTTAAATTAGGTACGTGTGTTGTACAGTGTGGCCATCAACTTAATATTCAAAGGGGTATAATTTAGATGTCACGTGCAATTTTAAGTTCACACGTGATGAGAGAATCGACGTTATATGTTAAAAGATTGGAGGATTGTATTAAAAGACCGGCGTTTTAACATTCACACATGACTTTTTAAGTTAGGCGTGTGCGTTGTACAGTATGACCATCAACTTAATATTCGAAGGGGTATAGTTACATGTCACGTGAAATTTTAAGTTCACACGTGATGAGAGAATCGGCGTTTTATATTAAAAGACTGGATGATTGTATTAAAAGACCGGTGTTTTCAAATTCACACGTGACTTTTTAAGTTAGGCGCGTGCTTTGTAAAGTACACGTGGTGTGTGAGTAGTTAAGCGTTTTAAGGGTATCTCACTATGACTATTATGTTTTGATGATGAATACTTAATTAATGTTTAATTATGATGTGATAGTAATTTAACAGTCGTAATTATATTTTCTAATTATCTATTTACTTATTACTTCAACGTACTGGACATATTATTTCAGTTAATGCTAAATTATTTAAAACTATACCCATTCGATCTAAGTTAAGTGTTTTTAATTATTTCAACAAAATCCTTTTTAATTCAAATCGAATTAATTTAAACAAAATTCCACCATAATATTAAGTTCACACGAATTAATTTAATGTCACGTGAAATATTAAGTTCACACGTGATGAGAGAATCATCGTTTTATGTTAAAAGACCGGACGATTGTATTAAAAGATCGGCGTTTTAAAATTCACACGTGACTTTTTAAGTTAGGCGCGTGCATTGTACAGTGTGACCGTCAACTTAATATTCGAAGGGGTATAGTTTAGATGTCACGTGTAATTTTAAGTTCACACGTGATGAGAAAATCAGCGTTTTATGTTAAACGACCGGGCGATTGTATTAAAAGACCGGTGTTTTAACATTCACACGTCACTTTTTAAGTTAGGCGCGTGTGTTGTACAGTGTGGCCGTCAACTTAATATTCGAAGGGGTATAGTTTAGATGTCACGTGCAATTTTAAGTTCACACGTGATGAGAGAATCAGCGTTATATGTTAAAAGACCAGACGATTGTATTAAAAGACCAGCGTTTTAACATTCACACGTGACTTTTTAAGTTAGGCATGTACGTTGTACAGTATGGCCGTCACCTAGATAATTCAATTGATGGTACTTCCATGTAATTGTAAGGTAAAGTCATGGAAGTACCATTTATACACAGGTCTGTAAACGGTACTTCCGTCTGTCGCTACTTTATTTCTACGGTACTTCCGCCTCATTTAAACATTGGAAAACCACTTTACAGTTTTCTACAACGATAGCAGGGTTACTCTTGAAGCTTTATGTCAATCTATGTGCAGTAAACATACTTAAATGATAACAATAAGTTTTATTATAGAACGTTAACATTAAATTCTTCATCAAAACAGTAAGGATAATTAATCAGAAAACATTATCTATAACAATCTCCACATTTTTTATGACTACAAAACTAAACATATATATTAAAAACATATATGTCACCAAACACAAGTCCTGACCTGAACAAATTTCATTATTTCAATATATTACATCAATTTATTTGACTAAAACAGTTACATGTAATGTAAGCATGCTTGTGTCATACTCCTCTTTAGGCATCATCTTCCCTATTTTATTGACGACTACCTGCATTGGGGCAAGTAGTTATGTAATGACCTAGTTTCTCACACCCATGACACATCCTTCTCTTCTTATGGGTGTTAATTTCTTCAATGGAAGCTTTTAGCCGTTAAGAATGGGTAGGTCTTCCTTTGGTTTTTCTTGATGTAGATGGATTATTCACCACAAAACCAGTTGGTAAATCAACTGTAGTAGGGTTATTTCCACTTTGATCATCTTGTGTACATTGCACACGTAATTCATTGGTTCTCTTCAACAAATCATCAAAAGTTGATTTCACTAATGTGTACTATTCTGTTGAAGTGAAAGCAGTGTCCACCAATTTGAATGCACTAGACCGTAAGTCCCATCTTATGAGAGGAGTAAACCTGTGATAAATACAAAAAGATGTTTCATCAGCATCAATTGTGGAAATAAAATTCTTTGATGAATATAATAAACATACCTGTCAACATGATTTGGTGGTCCACTAATAGTGCTACTGTGGTATCTACAGTGAATGGTCCATCTATGTAATATATATTTGCTTAGTACGTGGGTGATCTGTTTCTTCCATAATACAGAAAAGATATGATGACAAATAAGAATTTCATTTTCAAATTTCTTGCATGAACAATATACGTCATAATTGGTCTCCATATTCAAACTAACTATTTTAGGTTTTGTTGACATCATTGGATTCCAAACTTCAAAACAATATTGCATACCTACTTTACTTATTTTTTTATTAAGATACGTCAAATCTTTTCTCATTTCATATTGGAATACAGAAAAAATATTCCTTGTATAACTTACAGACACCTGAATTTCAATTGAGGTAGAGAACAAAAGTGTCGACTTTGTTGTCAAAGTAATTAAGTCTTCGTATTCCTCGAATTGATGTCTTGCTTTCAATGCTCTGTTATATTGGAAAACAAATTCTGAAAAAGGAGTTTGAGAATGCACATACCCATCAAAAAATGAATTTACGCTCTCAGACCTTTGACTTGTGGTCATGCCTGCCATAAATATATCTTTCATATAGCATGGAACCTAATGCTGTCGGATGGTATACATGTAATTCAGCCAAGAGTTACCATGCAGTGTTGGATATTTAACTGTCAATAATTTCCATTCCTTTTCAAACTCTTCTGGAGTCGTTGCACCATATATACATGTATTGTAATCAACCTTAAAATTGACATCAATGTGCATCTTTTAGACATGACCAATGGCATTTCGGCCAATATGCCAAGAACAATAACGATGTACAGAATCTGGAAAAACTTTAGGAATAACTACACACATTGCATGATCTTGATCTGTAATAATGGCCTTTGAATTCGTGCCATACATGCAAGTTTGAAATGTACTAAACAATCAATAAAAGGTTTCTTTTGTCTCATCTACTAGTAAAGCACACCCAAACAATGTGGACTACTTGTGGTGATTTACTCTAGTAAATGGTGTAAAAGGCATGTTGAAATTATTGGTCCTATAAGTGGTGTCAAAAACAACCATATCTCCAAACTTCATATATGCTTCATGAGCCCTTCTATCAGCCTAGAAGACAGTTCTAATTGTATGATCTTCATCTAATTCAAAATAGAAGAAATAATTTGAATTTTTATGACTTTGTTGCTGAAAATACTGTACTATTGTTATACATTCCTTGCTCATATTATTCTTTCGCCTAGTCCTATTAAGGTGAATACTTTGATCAGGACCAATATTTTGTTGTGACATATTTGAAAGAACATTTGCGACTTTGAATGGTTGAATACCACATTCTGAGAGGATATTCAACAACCCTTTTGATACAGATGATATCTTTTTATGAGATTTTAACATTTTCGATTTTGCAGGTGATGCAAGAATATAATTATGCTCTTTGACAAATTTCTCAACCACCCACACATTTAATTCATTGCGCACCACATAAAACCTTGCAGGACAACTCTCCTGGATGTCTTGTTGTCTGCCCACATCACTTCCCGAGCAACGTTTGTCATTCATGGCATGGTGTGAACTTGCACTTCCTTCTCCTTCTCCATCAGGATGGCTAGCTGACCCTTCCATTCTAATATTGAACTCTAACTCATCAAGTCATTACATTTGAGAATAGTCATGTTCGAGCAATTATACTTGCTGTTTATTATCCAATAGCTTTTGACAATTCAAGAATGATTGATTCTTTAATTAAAAGTGCGACAATAAAGGAGTAAGACTTTGAAATTATCAACAACTCTGTAAAGTTAATATTGCAACATTTAATTAAAGTTATCAACTACTAATTATCAATCACTCTGTAAAAGTGTACATATTACGACTTTTAAATTACCAACAGACTAAAATAATTAACTTTAAATTTCAAAGTACGTTGATAACTTTACAGAGTAGTTGATAATAATCTTAGTCTGATGCTAATTAACTTTACAGAGTGGTTTTTAATTATCAACCACTCTGTAATCATCAACCATTTTGTAAATGTTAACTTGAATTTGTAATTATCTATTTACTTTTACATTCATCTGTTCTTTACAGAGTGGTTGATAATGATAGGTAACATTTCAGGTTAAACATATTTTACTTTGTACTTAATGTAATTAATAGTTTGTCGATCTAACTAACTTTTTTCCCAATAAATGATGTAAACATTTTTCCCCCAATAAATGTTCATTCATGTTAAATGAAAGTATAATCAATGCACTTAATAAATCAACTTTTAATAACATGAAAGTACACATGTAACTCATCGATAGATCCAACGCTAACTGATGTCCTTCCGTGTTTCATTCAATAACTTTAAAAAGAATAAGGGGAAGACGAGGGGACTTCTAGGGGAATGACGAATCCTAAGTGACGATTATTGGGGAAAAAGAATCGCAAATCCCAAATCTCGTAGGTGACTTTTTGTGAATATTTTTGTGTTAAAATAAATGGACTGCTTTTATGCGGGTGTCATCGGCGTGAGTTTTTTTCGGACACACTCTCTCTTAATCAAACTGCCGTTAAACTTTGATTCAACGGGTGCCTACAGAAGTCGATTCTGTAGGCACCTACAAAACCATTTTTCCCATATATATATATATATATATATATGTTATATTTTCAAAGTAGAACAACTAGTGATTTAAATTTTATTTGGTAAAAAAAATTGACTACTTTTTTTACTATGTAGTATTAAATATTTATAATAATTTATCAAACATAAAAAAAAATTTATAGTAAAATATTAATTTTAATATACTTTTTAATAATACTCTATAAAAAAATCTACAATAAACTATATCTACTAATTTTTTACTATCACTGTGACTAAAAAATCACTTGACAATTTTTTTTACCACAGCAGTGAGCCGTGAGCTATAAAATAAGATGGTACGGTACGTACGGAAAACTTGTACAGATTTCACTAAATAATTATATTCTGCACGCTTCATGGGAAAATGGAAGACAAGGCATGTTTCCATGTGTGGGTTTTTGTTTTGACAGTGATAATTTTCTCGTTAATATATCAAGGTAAGAATTACGACCATCGATATTCTTATCCGATTTAATTACTATAAATGATTTCAAATGTAGGTCGGTAAAATAGAATTTAACGGTGGTCAAGACAGCCCTTTAATTACGTACCAGATAATTAGCCATTTGTTTAATTCTTTGCATTCCCTACCGTCGTGAGAGTTGTCAATAGGTCGGGTAGCATGGTCAAACCGTGCCGGTCAACGGCATGATAAGAAAATTTTTCGTGTCATGGGTCGTGTCTGGGCTAGACCCCTAGGTCGTTCGTGCCGTGTCGGTACGACACGAATTCCAACATAAATAGGCACGGTCCGGCCTAGCACAAGACTACTAGATGGGAACACCAGGTTGTGGGAGGGGGGACCTGGTCGCCGGGTCACTGGGCCGGCCACCAGGTTGTGCGCCCGGCGGGTTGAATGGTCGTGTGCGCAGGAGGAGTCAGAACGGGTCATGTGGCTAGCGGGAGGATTGGTTGCCGGGTCATTGGGCCAGCAGCTGGGATGAACGGTCGTGTGTGCCAGTATGCGAGAGGGGGCTGAACGAGTCCTGTCGCCGATGGGGGGGATGGGCTGCCAGGTCACTAGGTCGGAAGTCGGGTTGTGCAGCCGACAGCCGGAGTGAACGGTCGCGTGCGCCGGTGCGCGGGAGGGGGTTGAACGGGTGGTGTCGTTGGGCCGGCAGCTAGGATGAACGGTTGCGTGTGCCAGTGCGCGAGAAGGGGCTGAACGAGTCATGTCGCCAGCAGGGGGGATGGGCCACCAGGTCACTAGGCCGGCTACCACTCCTGCCAAGTTGTGCAGCCGACAGCCAGGTTGTGCAGCCGACTAGGTGAACGGTTGTGTGTCGTGTTGTGCAACCGGTAGCCGGGTTGTATAGCCGGAGTGAATGGTCGCGTGCGCTGGTGCGCGGAAGGGGGCTGAATGGGTGGTGTCGTCGATAAGGGTGATGGGCCGCTAGGTCACTGGGTCGGCTGTTGGGTTGTGTGGCTGGCGTGGGAGACGGGCCGTCGGGTCTTAGATCGGCTGACGGGTCACTGCGCCAAGTCTCAAGAAGAATGTCAAACTCATGTCATTTACCGACACGAATAGTATTTTTTCGTACCACGAACTGTACCTGGGCTAACTCATTGACGATTTAGACCGTACTAGTATGATACGAATAGTACTAACATAAAAAATGATACGACACACCGCATGATCACGTCAAAATCGTGTTAACGACTGCAGTTATTTCAAATAAATACATGAAATTTTTATAATAAATAAAATTATTAAATACGTTAAAAGTTTGACAATGTGTTTTTTGATGGGTCACAGTTTGACAAAGTTGTCACCTCAAAATGTTTGACCACTTCTTCGGTCTCCTTTTGGACCATGAATATATACGTTGTTCCAGTTTTCCGTGCTTTTCCTGCGATTATTTCTAGTATGGAATGAGTCCATCATCCACTTTGGTATCTTATTGAACAAAAATGGTAATATTGTTCCTCCGTTGATCAAGAATTTCGGTCACTACTGTCTTTTCTGGAAATTCAGAAGTACGGCAATAGAATTTAATTTTTTTCATTCAAAACAGGAGAATTTAGGGTTGATTTGTTAGGACTTTTTCTATTTTTTTTTAAAAAACATTTTTTCTATCTAATGGAGGGAGCGTTTTTTATTTTAAAAGGAGTGAAAATGTTTTCTCGAAGATTCTTATGTCATTGTTATTTCGAAAGTAACGATCTATTTGTATTTATAAAATTTACTAGAATTGAATTCATCTAAATTCACGAGAATTGAATTCATATAAATTCAATTCTTATAAATCACTTATTTGTACTAGTATAATTGAATTCAGTTCATTTTCGTTGGTACTATTCACTCTTCAGTTTATAACAAAAATGAAATTCAAGTTCATGATATATAAATCATCTAGAATTTAGTTAATTCAATTTTTCTAGTCTAATTTCATCTAATTACCATAATTTTTAATTCCATTCAATTTTAAAATGTGCACAAACAACACTATATTGAATTTATTTCCATTCAAGTTAATTTCATTCAATAAACGAATTTTCGTCAATTTATTTTTAATTAATTCCACGTATACAAACACACATTAATTTTTAATTTTAGTAAGAATGATACCAAACAAATTCTTAATTCTATATGGCTCACCGTATATAGAATTAGAAGAAAATTAATTATTAAGAATTCATTTTTTAGTTAGAATTAAATTTAACGAATATGTATTTATGCACATCGTAAAATTGAATAAAATTTAAAATTTTAGTATTTTTGTATATGATAAAAATAGACAAAATTAAATTCATTTTTTAATAGATACAAAAGTTACATGATATTTTGGACAAGCAAAGAAATTCTACTTAATTGACAAAAGAAAAATTGAAATTAAAATTAAAATTAAAATTTTCAAATTCTCACTAATTTTTGAATTATATCGAATTAAATTTTCTTTAATTTAATTTCTCTTAATTCTGTTATTACAAACCTCCCTTGGAATATAATTCGGATGAACCGGTATGGAGATTTTCTATCGAAACGCCTCTTATCCTCTCTCTCTCTCTATATACCGATCAAAATACCAAATCACAAAACCAAACCGGCCACAATTATCGTCAATATATACTGTCATCGACATACGTTACCGATCAGAATCGGATGGAAGGCATGAGATGTGCTCTCTCCCACGGCTCCACACCACGGAGGCCGTCGTCTCCGTCACGCAACGACGACGTCGTCAACTACACTCTTGTGTCGTGGATCCTGTCGACGACGGAGGCCCTGGTCGCAAAATGGGACCCCAGGGGCTCCGACTTCGCCATGGTCGCGTCTCTCTTCCGCGAGAACCGTGACGAGGCCTCCCTCTTCCTGCGCGCCGTCCACGACCTTAAAGGCGCGACGCACCACTTGATGGCCACCGCCGCCGCCTCCCCGCGGACGAATTCAGCCCGGCACGAGCTTGCTCGTGCGCGCCGACTTATGGAGACCGCCATGAAGAGGCTGCAGAAGGAGTTCTTCAACATCGTCTCTGTCAGCTGCAATGGGCTCGACTCCGTCTACGACAACAACGGCGTCGTCGGTTCGTCCGAGGAGGACGATATCAGGCTTGTCGGTGAAACACTGGGGACCGTCGGGCGTCTACCTTCTGACACCGCGGCAGACCTCAGGGCCATCGCGGAGTGCATGGTTTCCACCGGATACGGGAAGGAGTGCGTGAAGATATACACAAGCATACGTAAATCGATCGTTAACGTAGGAATCTGTCGCCTGAGATTCGAAAGGTTGAGTCAGTCGCAGATACGGAAGCTCGATCGGGAGTCGGTCGAGCAGCTGATCAAGAACTGGCTGACGGCGGCAATATTCGTGTTCAAGACTCTCTTCTCCGGCGAGAGAATTCTCTGCGACTACATATTCGGCACGACCTCCGTCGGCATCAGAGAATCTTGCTTCGCGGAGATCACTGGCGAAGCTGCCGTCCGATTCCTAGAGTTCCCTGAGCTTATCGCCGCCGTCGCCACCACGAAGAAGGAGAAAAAGAGAACGGCGTTGAAGCACAAACCCAACTCAAGATCGGTGGAGAAACTGAAACACTTGATGGATCTCCACGACGCCATCATGGACCTCTCGCCGATGATCAGAAAGGTGTTCTCCTACGACGCTTCCGGCAGTGTACAATGTCAAGCGATCTCGTCCGTCCGGAGACTCGGCGACTCTGTTCGGTCCATCCTCGCAGAGTTCGAGCTGTCGATCCAAAAGGACTCGACCAAGACCGGTAAGTCGCCACGGGACGCGCCTGGCGGTGGACTTCACCCTCTCACATGTCTCGTGATGAACGACCTGGTGCTTCTCGCCGACTACGCCCCAACACTTGACGACATCTTCCTCGACCACCCTCTCCCGCCAAACCTCAGCTCTCCCTCCTCCTCCTCGTCCGCCTCGTCCACCCCTGCTCGGTTTGCGTGGTTGGCGTTGGTCCTCCTCTGCAAGCTCGATGGCAAGGCAGAGCTGTACAGGGACGGGGCTAACTCCTACCTCTTCCTCGCCAACAACCTCCACTACATGGTGAGCAGAGTGATCAACACGCCAAACCTCTTCCGCCTCCTTGGCGACCAGTGGGTCCGCGTGCACGACGAGAAGGCGAGGGCGTTCGCGAAGCGCTACGTGCGGCTGGCGTGGGCCAAGGTGAAGGCGGCGCTCGATGAAGGGAAGGTGGGGGACTTCAACACCGCCTTCAGGGAGGCGTGCGAGACGCAGTCCGGGTGGGTGGTGGCGGGCGAGCGGATGAGGGAGGATGTGGTTCGGTTGGTCGGGTCGAAGGTCGTCCTTCCCTACAGGGCATGGTACGAGAGGAGGTCGTCGTGTTTGGTCACGACAAGCGACGGTGACGACGTCGTCATGCGCACGCCGGTGGCCATGGAGAGGTGCTTGAAGGATCTGTTCCGGCCGTCATCCGAGGCCTCTGTGTAGAGCTGTGCCCCAGTCCGTCGTCAGCTTTCGCCGTGCGGGCAAATAAATTTTTTAAGAGAAAATTCGAGCTTCCGGTTTTTTTTTTTTTTTTTTTTTGAGCTTCCGGATTACGAATATGTTAACAAACCCATCTTCATTCTATTTACGAATAAATTTGATATATCATCAGTTTCTTACAATATATATATATTTTTTTTTAAAAAAAAGGTGAAAACCATCGCAACATTAAGACCATGACCATTAAATGATATTTTAATAAGAGAGAATTTGTATTTCTTAAAAAAATTTAAAAATATTTTTTTAAAAAAAATTAAATTTTTTCATCATTATAAATTTTTTTGTTATTTTTCACTTATTAGATTAGAAAAAAAATTTCAAAAATTTTGTTATAACGTATTCTTTTGACCATGTGTAACTTATCCAATTTTCTCTTATTATCGTTAAACTCTTAGTTATACACAATTGTGAAAATATATTTAAAATATTAAAATATAAAATATTTATAATTTTTTATCATTTTTGTAATACGTACAAATAATCTTAAAACTTTTCATATTTCTTAATTTTTGTTTAAAAAAATAATTTTTAAAATTTTTGATATATACAAATAAACTTTAATTATAAAAGTTTCTTTAAATTTTAAGATTTTAAATTAAATGCAATATTTTCCAAATATAAATTAAAATATTATGTATACGAGTCGCCTGACGGTTGAAAAATTCGCAAAATTAATTAGGAGTGAAGTCATCGAGCGTTCGACGAGTCTGGACCCCCTTGGTGGTTCAGGTTTAGAAAAAACTTTAGACTTTTTTTTTCAAATTTAGAACAATTTAGATTCACCTTTTCGTTATCTATTTCCGTATTTCGTTTATATGATAAGTGAAAATATTGATCTGTACGACAAAAATTGTTATGGATGTCAAAGATGAATGATAAATAATTAATTTTGATTAATATATTATTTTAAGTAGATCTCACACGTATTTTAGGATTTTTAATTCAATTTAATTGTAGCGGCAAAAAAAATCTTATAATAATTGTGTAGTTTGCATTTATTTTCGGTTATTGTAATTAGTTGTTATTTATTACTTTTGCTTCTAGCTGTTCAATCGTTTTAAGTAATGTTTGTTTAAAATGTAAAATTAGATGAGTTGAAATATTTTTTTTAAAGAAATTTTACGAATATAAATTTTTATATAAAATATTAAAATTATTTAATAAATATTATTATACGTAACTATAAGAAGATACATGTTAAATAACTCTCAAGAAAAAACCCCTGTACCCCTGACCGGTTTTACCCTTTCTTTTAAATTTATCATGGGAATGGAAATATTTTAAGGTGAAATGAAAGGCCTGCGGTAAACCGTAAACTTGACATTAATGATTGACATTTATATAATCTTTAAGATTCCATAGATAAAAGGACAGATATTATATGTAGTTTATGGAGTCATCTTATTATAAATTTACGGATAATTACACTCTCCCGTAAGGTAAATAACAGATATGAACACACCACTCCTTTCAGGCAGGATTCATGTAATGTCGAGTTAAATGCACGCAGGGAATCAAAACTTATTCAATCGACGTGAGCCAATTTTTACGGATCTACCGACTAAAAAAATATCATGTTAAAAATTTTTACATTGAAAAATATTAATCAAACAAAAAAATTTAGTAAAAAAATCATTATATTTTGTTGTGTACACAGATACTTAAATTTTGATTGTTATTGTTATTATTATTATTATTATTATTATTATACACATAAGTATTAGTAAAACAAAAAAATAAAATTAATTTCCGTTACCTTTTAAAATCATTTTTGTCTTTTTTTTTCAAAAAATTATGCTGTTGATTATTAAGAAAGCTAGATACGTTTTTAGTTGTAACTCACGTGTCCTTGTATATTATAACAAAATAAATTTACAAAAACCAATGCTATCGAAATTGGTTAGTTTATATTTCTTGTCGTGTACAGTGCATTTAATAAATAGAATATTTATTATATCGTCTAACTTTAAAATCTTGTTTTATTTTTGTCAATTCAAAACTTGACAATCATTACATTGAATGTATAGAAAAAATAAGAAACACTTTTGACTCTATTTTCATTTTTTTTCCTGCATATGTTGTATTTTTTTATGAATTAATATGAAGCTTTTCTTTGTGATGAAATTTTAAATAAATACCATTGTGATTGAGAAAACTGAATAGAGTGTTCGTATGGTTCACATTTACCATCTAGAAGCTCTTCTCAAAAAAATATTTAAATAAAATAACTTTTTCATAAAATCAAAAAATAAACATCGACCATGTAGCATTCGTTAAAGCCAAAAGTTTAGATAGAAAATTTTCCAAATATCGAATAATAATTATCGAACATTTTATTTCGCCATTGATCTAATGATTCTAATGTAACGAAAGAAGAATAATTATTGACGCTTAAATTACCGCAGGCAACCCTTAAAACGTATTTCATCAGCCGATATAATATGGAATCGGATCATCATTATCGGATCCTGATGGATCCGGTTTGAAATCCATATAAATTCGTCCAACCCAAACTCGCGGGTTGAGTTCGCGGGTCATTTGGCGTGGTATTTCCGGCGGGGTCGTCGTCTTCCCTTCGCATCCCATCCAAGAATCGGCCGCGACCTGTTGATCGTCTGCTCCTCCTCTTCTTCTTCTTCTTATTATTCTTCTTCTTCTCTTGCGGTTCAGAGAAGAGAAGATGGACGCAGAGCTATTGGAACTGCAGAGGCAGTTCGAGTCCGCACAGAAAGCGAAGTCCAGTATCAGATTGTCGGATAGGAACGTCGTCGAGCTCATCCAGAAGCTCCAGGATCTGAAGTTCATCGACTTTGATCTCCTCCACACTGTCTCCGGCAAGGAGTACATCACCCCTGTAAGCGACGCCGTGCATCTTCTGCTCTCCCCCCCTTCTCTTACGATATTGTTCTTGCACCGTGTATCTTTACCCCCTTTGTGGTTCAATCCGGTAGCAATAGAATACGTCCAAATGTTGTGATGGGAAAGAATCGAGAATGTGTTTAGTGCTTTCGTATTGGTAGTGAAGTGAATTTACAACTCTAGTTTACCCGGCATCTGGGAACTGAATTATGTGTCATACCGTTGATCGTGGTCTCGAATGAAATTCCGACAAAAAGTTGAATACAGTACAGAGGAATAAATGAGCTAAAGAAATATTTCAGAAAAATTTATGATTACTAGTAACTTAAATATCAGATATGATGCTAGAGGCGGGACAGACTCGAATAATGTAACAGCAGCTAACAGATCTAATTCATTTAATTGAGTTAGACCTTTAAAGTACTTGTAATTTGTGATCAGGGTGATTCAACAATTATTATGCTTGTAAAAATATTGACTAGGTGATCCAGTCCTTTTCCAAATGCAATCCTATGGCAACTGTTCTATTTAATCTGCTACTTGAATAGAGAAAATTTTATCTATGTGACTTTTTAAGTGATTGCTTGTCGTGTCTTCACATGTTCTGTTACCATTACAGGATCAATTGAGAATTGAAATATTATCTGAAATAAAGAAGGCAGGCCGTGTTTCATTGATTGATCTATCAGACATCATAGGAGTGGACCTGTACTATATTGAGAAAGAGGTTCATTCGATTGTGGCTAACAATTCTGGGCTTATGATAGTACAAGGAGAAATAATATCCCAGAACTATTGGGATACTGTTGCAGAAGAAGTAAATGAGAAGCTTCAGGAATGCAGTCAGATTGCAATTGCCGACCTTGCTGCTCAATTGCATGTTGGTTCAGAAATGGTGTTGTCTTTTTTAGAACCACGTATTGGCACTATGGTAAGTTGGGAGAATGTTGTAACCCTTTTCAAATAAAGTGTAGCCTGTCATAAGTATATATTGTGCTTCTTTCTGTGCCAATATCTTGTGCTTATGTTGTCTTTCTGTTTCTGTGCCATCTTTAGTTTTTTATATTCATATGACATGAGCAATCTTTTCAATATGACATGCAAGATGAACTTGGTTCTCCCAAAAAATTCAAGATAGCATGTTTTCTTTTTCATAATTTTTTTTCCAAAATTATATATAAAATTTTGTATTCTTCTCAAATGAAATTGTGTTCTGCACTTGCCAAATGAGCAGGAGATATTTCATAAATTTTTCCATTCCCCATGCTAGTAATTTTGCTACCCCAACACTCGAGCCTTTGCTGAACACATTTGTTAACTGCTCCAAAGATTGAGTATAAGGCGTAGATATGATTCTATGCATCACAATATTACGGGTGTAGTGATAAACAATTTCAATGTGCTTTATCCTCTTATTGGAGAGTAGTGTTATTTGCAATGAATATACTGATTTGATTGTTACAATTTATGTCCATAGGAGTCTTGACATCAAGTTTAAGCTTTATCAGAAAATACCTTATTTGCATTATCTTACAAGTGCTTTGGGCCATGGCCCTATATCTAGCTTTAGCATTGGATTTGGACGTCACATTTTGCTTCTTGCTGTGTTAAGTTGCAAAGTCTCACTCAACATAAGTGTAATACTTTCAAGTGGACTCCCAGTCACCTCTATCTCCTGCATAACCATAAAAAAAAGCCTTAAATCTTAAGGTGATTGCGTTTCTCAATGATTTTGAGGACTGCTTTGATGTGAGTAAGTATATAGGTAGTTTCTTCTCAATGAATACTACATGAATGGGGAAAATGATCCAACTACAATGGTAATGTTAGGTTGAGGGACTGTGAAATAAATGCACTTGATAATCATTGTCATGTGTTGCCTTAGGTCCTCTAAGTGCCTTGAAGTATCATCCTAAAAATTTAGGTTTTCTCTATGAGGGTACCTTCAAGTTTGTTACAATCAATTCTCCCATCTCCAATTAGTATGTCCAACACATTTTCTTTGTGATAATGAGATGCTCCTCTTAGGGTAGGCAAACTTGATACCAAGAAAGTATTGAGGCTTACTTGTATTGCTAGTGACAAGGTGTGTCTTAAGTTATTCTCTTGTCCATAATATCCCTATAGAATTGTTATCTGTCATCAATATATCATCTATATAAATTGCAAGAATGATGCATCTAGCTATAGATTTCTTGTAGAATAATGAATGGTTAACTAGGCATTTCTTGAAACCTCCCTACCTAAAAACTTTGTAGAATCTTTGAAACTATGTATGTGGATTCTTTTTTAGGCTGTAAATTATCTTTTATAGGTGACACAGTCTATCCTTCCTTTGAATAATATACTGAGAGATACTCTACTAGTAACCACTCTATGAGGTCACCATATAGAAATGTGTTCTTTACATTTACTTGATGTAACTCCCATGTTTGGTTGATGGCCATTGATAGGATTACCCAAATTGAATTCAACTTGGCAATTGAAGAGAATGTCTCTGCATGATCCATACTGTAAGTGTGGTTGAAGCCGTAAGCAACAATCCTTGCCTTGTACTTGTCCACTATATTGTTGGATTTATTCTTGATAGTAAATATTCTTTTGCAAGTGATTATGATGGCATTAATAGGTTGAGGTACCAATTCTCATGTACCATTAGATGTAAGAGTAGGCATTTCTTTATTCATTGTTGCTTTTTAATATGATATTAGCAAGACTTTTTAGTAGTTCACTGGAATAGATTTAGATGACATGGACAAGAACTATTATCGAAAAGAAGGCATCAAGCGATTAAAAGATACAAAATAAGAGATGGGATGTGTTGCAACTTTGTTTACCCTTTCGTAAGGTAATGGCTAGTTTGGAGGGCTCTATCAATTTAGTCGAACTTGCATGTGTCGTTGAAGATGGTTTAGGCCTAGGAGTTGGTTGTTCCCCATGGCGCCTATGCTATACCTATAATGGACATCGAACTCTTGGTTTCATAATCATAGAGTTGCCCTTTATTCATGCTTGGTAAGTCAACTAGATTTGGTATATGAACATTTGCAACATTATGAGTGGACTCAAAAAAGGATTGATATTTGAAAAAAGTGGCATACATAGAGACTAACATGCCATGTGAGGATGAAAACATTGGTACCTTTGTTGTTTGTTGTAATATCCAACAAAGACACACTTTGAAAAAAACAAAAAAAACAAAGACACACTTTGATGAGTAGGGCGTTAACTTCTCAAGACCAGGAGACAAGTCCCGTACTTAAACATCTTAGGTATGAGGGAGAATGACTCAATATCTAGGCAAAGTCTCAGTAATTTCTCCCCTTAATGGTGTTGAGGACATGTTATTGATCAAGTAGGATGTGGTTGGAATAACATCAGATTACAAGTATTTTGAAACCCTCATTTGAATTATGATGGTGCAAGCCACATTGAGAATATGTTGATGCTTGTGCTTAGTACCACCATTGTATTGTGAAGTGTGAGCACATGTATTCTACTGTAAGACGGCCAAAGAGTTACAATAAGATTGATTGCCAACTTGAGTGAATTCTAATATATTGTCGGCATGAAAAGATTTGGGCACAATAAAAAAAAGATTTTTTATTTTGTTAAAAAAATTCACTATATCCATGACATGACTACAATGTTTTAGGAGATAAATCCAACTAACATGTGAATGAACAACAACAAACAATAATTCAAGCCATAATCCTAATATGTGGGGTCAGTTATGAGACTTCAGTATTCATAACCATTAACAAATGACACATGAAAATGTTCCTAAATATCATAGTGAAGCAACTCATACAAACTTTGGTTAGACACAATGGTACTAACATGACTCAATCAAAAGAGGAAATGGAAATCCAATGTATTGCATGTTGTAGCCTATGATGAGATGGATGGCTAAGTCAATAGTGTAAAGAATGGAAGTCTTGCAACTAGTAGTTCGATGTGCAATACCATGCGGTACTTTTTTGTAAACTAGAAGATACACACCTAGCTTATTCTCATGATCCCACAAATCCTTTTCCTTGTCACAAATCCTAAAAAATACAGTGAAAGGGAAAAATATTACATAACATGATAATTGTTCTATAATGGCTCCAATAGACAAAAGATTAATTGGAAAATGAATGACATAAAGGGCTTTGTCATGAGTGATTTAATAAGGATCTTGTGTAATTCCTTTACTAAATACAGTATAGTAATGGAGATAAAATGAATATTAGATAGGTTGGACAGGCAGGTGAAGAGGTCTTGTGTACTTGACATGTGTGAAGATGCTTTTGAGTCTATGACTCAAGATCCTTGGAAGCCAACAAGGTAGTACTTGAAGTGGAAGTGGTATTATAGGATGCAATGTTTGAATTTTAGTGCTCTAGAAGTTGTAAAAACTCAGCATACTCTGCTTGAGACAGGGTCACTATCAAAATTGGAATCATTTTTGTGTAGTGGATGGGCTAGTAACTGATGAACTTTGAATCTCAGTGGACATTTGTGCTCGGCTAGGTTTTCTGTACATCTCTCAGCAGCTACTTGATTTGTAATTTATGTCCCTTTTTAATGCTCACACGGTAGCTATGCTCAACAATTTGTACATTCTTCTCTACCTTCACCTCTATCTGTGCTGTGGTCTTGACTCTTGAGCACATGTGGTAGCCACAATAAACTTCTGATTAATGACCAAAGCAGATCTATTAGCAGAGATATTGGCACCTTGGAAAAGGTAGTCTGAAGATTAGGTAGAATGTTGAATTGTGGGGCTACTATTTGTTGTGGTAACATTAAGTTAAGGTCTTGGAGTTGAGGTTCAATTGTGTAGATCAATTTAAAAAAATGCTTGTTAGGTGGAGAGGAATGTTCTTCCAAGTTCCAATTAATGGAAAACTTATTCTGATTTCTTGGATATGTCCTGATTTGTGAACTTAATTTTCTTGATTTTCATGTTTCTAGTCTGAGTGGTAAACAAGCTTGAGAGTGTTATGTGGAAAGGTGGTAAAAATTTGTTTACATAGATACTATTATTGCTACACCATCAATATGAGTCCGATAGATCAAAATTTTATCAACATAATTTTTCACCTTTTTAAATTCTGACATGAAATTGAAGTTGAATACTTACAGAAAGGTGCCTAGGTTGTGCAATTTGGACTAGTTTAAGAAGTACATAGTAATCAATGATTGCAAAATGTTATACAGTTGGCATATAAAAGCAGATATTTACATTTTGGCATCAGCATAATCACTTTTGCATATAGTTCATCAATAATCTCTTTGAGTTTTTCGTGAGAGGCCAGGATATTTTGTTTCTTTTTTCCCTTGTTCTATGCTTGCTTACATTACCTTTGTTTCCTAGGTGAAAGGGAGATTGGAAGGAGGACAACTCTATACTCCCGCATATGTTGCACGGATAACTGCCATGGTTTGTGGGGCTGTCAGAGGCGTTACAGTTCCAACAAATCTATCTACGGTTTGGAGCTCTTTGCAGCAACTATTGCAAGAGCTGAATGGTTCTACTGGTGTTTCTGTAGAAGGTACCATGTTTCAGTCCCAATTCAATGAACTAGTGAAGGAAGGTGAGATCCTTGGATCCCTGCGTGCTGGGACTCAATGGACACCATCTGTAAGAAATCTGACCTCTTTCCTATAGTGGTAGACCTGGAACAAGCATTGCATAATATTATATATCTCTTTATAAAAATTAAGAAGCATGCAATAAGTTCCAATAATATTTAGAAGCACAGTCGCAAAAGACTACTGTACACAAAACTAAAAATCTTTTAGGGCATATGGAATAATCTTTTCTGTCAGTAAACAATTTTCTAAATGAAAAATGAAGTGTCATAATTAAATTTTTAATTTGTGGGAGACTAATAAGAAAGCTCCACCTGAATTTTGTTCTTGTTTTTTGTCCATTGTAATTTTCCAATTTTTTATACATATCATTCTGGATATTTATGCAATTGTTTATATTCAATGTTTCAAAACACATAAAACAAATACAACATGGACTGCATCTTTACATATGTAATAAAAATACAGGCATTTGAATTTATGCATAATAAAAACATGGGGTGAAGCTTAAAAATTCTAAATAAATATTTTATAAACATATAGCATTCATGAAACATATTTCCACTGTGGATCACTTGATATATGTTTCACATTTATGAATATACTTGGTGTTGTTGTGTTGACTTAGAACTAGATGAAGACATATTCAGCAACTAAACTAAAAAACCTGTTACACATTTGATAACCATACAATATATCGAAACCAAAACCAAAAAATTAATCCAAAAACAATAACAAACAAACAATAGTAGATAAAAACAGTGCAATCAAATTGACAGTAAGAATATTATTAAAAGCTGGAACAAAGTAGTATGGCTATAATGAAACCTTATGTCAATGATTATACCAATAAAAATGTCATTCCTTCTATTTTTATGATTCATACCAACAAATATATTCTGGATTAAACAATTTAATACCTAAAATCTTAAAAAAAGAACACAGTTGGAGGAGGAAAATATGTGCTCACTAATTATTTTTTTGTTTTAAGCAGCAACAACAAACCATATCATAATCCTACTATGTGAGGTTGACTACATGAATCATTTGCTTTTATATATTTTTATCTATAGTCAAATCTTCTGTTAAATTACATAAATTCAAATATTTTCTCACAATTAAATAGTCTTATGGATGCACTTATATTTGGATACATGGATCTATCATTTTAAAATGTTACATGGCTGTCATGATAAAAATATGACTCTGTAAATGTCTTACACGACTATGTTGAATTGTGTACATAGAATGTGTGTGCCATACATACTATTTCTTCCTGAAATGAAATGGTGTCATGAATTACACGCAAATATGTAGTTTCTGTTTAAACAGCCAATTCGGCCATTTTCTGAAACACTGTTTTTTCACCTTATTGTTGCACCAAGGCTGTCCTTTTTTTTCATTTTTCATTGTATTTTGATGAAAATAGCTGCAGTGTTTTTTGGAAACCCTTGTTTTAGTACCATGGGTCAAGATGTATACAGCCTTTGATTGTAATGAAAAATCGTAAATAAATGTGTTGGAATAGTTTTGCATTTAAGGAAATAGATGGAACACTTACCAATTTGAGTCCTGAGGTGGATCCAACTTTGTGCAGTGTTATATCCATAGATGGAAAGGCTGGTTCCTATTATTTGAATGTGTGACCTCTAGGTCATAATGAACTGACCTTATTGTTGCACCAAGGCTCTTTTTTTTTTTCATTTCATTGTATTTCGATTAATATGGGTGCTGGTTTTTTTTCTGAAAACCCTTGCTATAATATTATGGGTCAAGAGATATATCGTCCTTGACTTTAACAAAAAAGTTGTAAATAAATATACGTATTGGAATATTCTGACATTTAGGAAAAGAATGATGGAGCTTATAAACAAATGCACATCTATACTCCCAACAATTTAATTTTGTGTAATACGTTGATATTTTTATAATTTAACTTGGTGTATTATATAAGAGCCTAAAATGTTCTTACATTCCAAGTCTAAACGTACATCTAGTCTTAGGAAAAAAGGATACTTGTAGGACATAAGGAAGACCCTAAATGAGAGAAAGTATCATACTAGTCCTACATTGTAGAAATTAATGTTAGAGGAGCCTCACTTACAATTGCCTTCTCTGTTGCAAGCAAATCAAATCCATGCATGTACTTTGGCTTTAAATAGTAATGTGTTGCTAGGATAACAAGTAAAATGCAAGTGGCTTTTCTTGAGCTTTTCTTCTTTTGATGACTCCTTTTTGAGTTAGGCAAATCACTGACGGGCAAGGTGAAGGCTTCAAAAGAGAAATTAGTGTGCCTCACTCACTTGATCTGTTGGTCCATCTAGTTGACTAGGAACATCTTATTTAATGGCAGCATCCTCAGGGAGATGGTGCTAAATTTGCACGCTGCTGGGCTCTTTAACACTTGGGCTTCTGTGATGCTGAATTCTTAATTTTTTCTTTTCTTTTTTCTGGTCTGACCATGTACAGTATGATTGTTTTTTGCCAATGAGATTCATCCTACCCTTTTTCAAAGAAAAAACCATATCCCCACCACCCTTACTTTATATTGAAGTAAATTTCTTATGCAAGCTATTTCTTGCCTTTCCCCATCCTTGCTAAATAATCTTATGATGCTGTAGTGCGTCATTCCACATATTTCAAATTTTCCCTCTTAATCTCTGTGTTGTGGTGTAGTCGTGTAGAATTAAACATTGGTTTTTGTGTTGGACTTCATTTTGTTGAAAATAGGAAACATGTAGGACTTGTGAAATTTGATGGTATCTACTAATTACTCAAGGAGGCTTTATATCTATGATTGGACGTGGTTCTGGTTATGACAACACATTTTATGAAGTTCCATGTGTATTCCACTCCAAAAAAACTCAACCATTATGGTGGGTGGCTATTTTTGGGTTGATAATTTTCTGTGGAAGTGGCTATAGGAGGAAAATCTTTGATGAGTTGGGTTCTTACAATGACTTTGGATGGGGAAATCAAGGGAAATTAGAAGCCATGACTCATTGCATTTTGGTGGAGGCCAGGAAGATTTTGTTGATCATCTTGGTAGAAGTTGGAGGCTGTCTATATTATTTTGTTAGGGGTTGTAGGTTCCCATTACAAGCAGCATACATTAGTCAATGAGGAGGGTGGAAGCAAGGTCTTAATGTGAGGATGTCAACCTTGCCTTCATGTAGTGTGATGATCTAGGATGGTTGAGCTCCATCCTTTGTCAAGCATCATCTTCTGCTAGTCCGTTAGGTCAACTTGAGGTTGTAGATAATTGGTCATCTTGTTTAATCTGATTGTGAATTGATCAATAGACCAACCGGTTGATGCATATGAACTTTGCATGGAAGATGAACCACAGTGTCAAAAGTTGTTGAGTGTGATCCTGTAATTGACATGGATACAATTGATAAACTTATTGATGGGTCCATCTCTCTTCAACAAATTGGTGCCAACACAGTTCCAATTTATCCAACGCAGATAAGTGTTGACCTTAGACGTGATGCGAATCTGATGTTTGACCTGACTACATTGTCTACTTTGGCCACCATCACTACAATTTGCTTGTTGGTGACTTTTGACCATTGGAAGTGCCTTTGGCCATTTGTTAGTTGTGATCCATCACCCTTGTTGTCAGGTGGTCTGTCATGTTAGGTTCCATCCTTTCCGACCTCTACTTTTGTTCTTGATTTGAGGGTATTTTCTCTGATTTGATCCATCACTCTCTTGTCTCATGCATAGCCTTGGGATCCAACAACTTACCCTTCTGACTGTGATTCCATGGAGCCTCTAAATTGACCTAGTTGAAGATGACGTTGGGGCATGTCTTCAAAGACTATTCTCAGAGTATGCCGATGGCCAACCACAGTTGGACATACTTGCTTCTCCCATTGGTGAGGGACCTGCAGAGGAAGAGATAACCCAGGCCACCAAAAAAGGCAGTAATCTTTCAATAACTCTGTCATTAATTTTCCTCTTTTTATTAATACCCATTCCACATTCCAGCCACATCTTTGATTTACTTTCTCTTTAGTTGCTAGCCCCAGGCGGGTTATGGATGGTTTGCAAGCTGTTGTGGGAGTCAATTTGGAGAGAGGTAGGACAACAGCTGTCTCTATGGAGGTTGTTGATTTAGTATATGGAAGGGAGACCATCAAGAATTTTCGGCAAAGCCATGAATGAGGGTATATGTTTCTGTTTATATCAACATTTCATTTGGGTGACAAGCAAGATGGGGTTGTTCATTAAGGCTGTATGTCTGAAGTTAAGGACTATCATGTGATGAAGCATTGAAAGGCTTTGAAGGGGTAATTAGACTGGTCTCACTCAAAAGGAGGGATCTAATAATCACCATGAAGATTATATTTTGGAATATCAGAGATCTCAGGATGAAGTTAATGTGTGTCAAAGTTAAAGCATCAGTGATTTATTTGCAATAAAGGAAGTTGGCCTCAGTGGATGTTACTATATGTTGACAGGTATGTTGATTGATGTTTGGTGCTCCAAAGAAGTGTAGGTGCAGCTGAGGACATTTTCTGATTTTTGCAGGTTATAGCACTCGTCCGTGGTGTTGGAGCTAGGTTAGCAATTTTTTGTTGGGCTTTTTATCGTGTTCTTACCTATGGTGGTTTGAAACCATGGCATTGTAGACACATCTGAACAATCGACTGCATGCCAAGGTGTCCTTCCATGGAAACCCTTTTGACATGGGCTTTTGACCAAGTAGGAGCTTCAAAGATGGGGTTTCCAGCATCATCAGATTGAATGGTGGTGGCATCTCTTTTTTTTTTTTAACCTTTAAATTTTATTCATTGGATGGAGGGGAAAGCCTTGCCAATGGCATCTCTTTTTTTTTTTGTTCTTATATTGCCGAATGGTGGACGTGACTATTGGATTTGAACCCTGAGTCAGAGATGGATATGGTACCTTTTGGGGGAAATAGGTTGCTAGAAGAAGCTGGCATACAAAATTTGAACAGACCTAGATGGTATTTTCTTTAGCTATTTGGTGGTGCCTGTTGTTTGAAAGGAACAAGAGAGATTTTTGTAATGCATTTTCTTCTCACTATACAATGGTCAAAAGTGTGTCGTTTTTGACAATGTTATTGAATGGTTTAGGCATCTAGCAAGCAGCACTAGTGGTGACTTGGAAATGACTGCAACCCATGTGTGGTTCAATACTTTCTTTCATCAGTCTTTTCCTCTTTTTTCTTCTCTTTTGAATTTTAATTGTGTTTTTCTTTTTCTTCTTATGAACTTCCCCTTGGAAACTACTTTTGCTTTTATCTAGCCATCTATGGTTTGTGTGGATGCTACTCTCTTTTTATGACCTTTATAGTACATCCTATTACCACTCTAAAAACTAATACCAAATATTTTTAATGTTGTAAATAATTAATTAAAAATGCAAAATTCTATCAATAACAAGATCTACATGTTTCTATATTAGGGCATTGTTAAATCTAATGAAATTAGTTAAAGTTCACATCAAAAAAGAGTTTAAATTATAAAATTTAGAACAAAAAATAAAACAACCTATGAAAAACACCAAATGTTGAATTGCAAAGTATAAGAGAGCTGTTTGTTGTTTTTTTAATTTCATCCATAAAATTTTGATATGCCCTAGTAGTAGAGTGGATAGGCTCATGCTCCTGCAACCATTAAGTGATTGATGTGCATGAATCAATGACTTAAATGCTTGCATAAAAATTTAAATCAAAGAATTCCTAATGTTTTTTACTTGTTGCACAAACAATTGCTCATGGAATAACATCGTGCCAACTTTGGACTTCACAAGAGCTTGCTATGTGAAATCAAACTAATCACATGAAAATCACAAAGGTAAGGTCAATGTGTGTGTAGGTGACACATTTTTTGATGTATGCCCTGCTTTAGATGCCCTTAAGACTTCTATAGTTTTTTGATAATAGTGGTTTTTGCATTCATTGGGATTCAAACTCTACTGAAAATTATATGTGTTGCTGTTCATAGTTAATTGAGCCATTATAGCTAGTTAAAACGTCTCTTGTTGTGTGCATCAAGATCATTACCATGCACTACAATTAAAGTGTAAAATTTGTGTCAGTATTATTTTGTTATTGGGTTTCAACAGGTTTTTGCCTATGCTCAGAGGGAAAGTGTGGCTTCCTTCTTCTCACAGGTTAGTGCACATAATTTTTGTTGCCTTTTTCATGCATAGATTAAGGAAAAAATTATTTTTCTCCTTACAGATAAATTTGCATCAAAACCCAAGGTATTTCTGTATTAGCTTTAGTTATTGAAGTTAGTAACTTATGATTTGATACATAAATTTGGGAGGCAATGAAAAATGGTTATTTATTTTTTTGTTGAGGTGGTAATGTGGTAGATATGTTTTTGAGGATTGGTTGGAAAATGTGGTGAATACCACCATCTCTTGCCAGGGTTTGATCCTTGTCAGCCTTTGAGATAATTTTTAGGGTGTTTGCCAGTCATGTAAACGGTAATTGTTTTAGATAAACGATTTATGAGCAAGGGAACTCAGAAATTAGTTTTTCAGATGGTTTCTCCATAGTGGCATCTTACTGATTCTTGGTTAATTATTTTTTGTTTGTCTGGATGAAACTTATTTTCCATGAATGAGATTCAACTTACTGTTTCTCATAAAAAAGTGGCATATTACTGATTTTGGTGTGTATGTAATAATTTCCTTTGTACGCATGGTTGATTATAACACACCATTAATCTCGATTTTTCTTTCTGATTACGCTTTTCCTGCACATATAATATGTGCAAATTTACCATCCAATTAATTGCTTGTTCCATAGTCTTATTTTCATTATTTAGCAATACATGCATTTTTATGTTTTAACGGTTTCAGAAATGTTCTGAATTTTTTTTTTATAGTGAGAAAATTTTCTTATTATTTTAATTGTGGATTCTTATTTATTTTGATAAAATTCTTATGACTTCCGCCATCGTTTTCTTCTATGTGACAGAATTCTTTTATCACATATGATATTCTTAGCAAACTTGCGATTCCCCAGCCCAAGCATTATTTGCAGGTAGGTAGGTATATGGATCAATATTAGTTCTTTCTTTATTATATGGGTTAAATGGAATTAGTTTTCAGATGTAGTTAGCTTTGTTCACATCAATGTAGTCCAGGTATCCTGAGGGAATTCCTCTCGTTAATGCCTTTATCCATCCATCAATGGTTGAGATGATAGATGCTGTTATAGAGGATGCTATTGAAACTGGTAACTGGTAAGTCCTATGTCCTATCTATCATTACTTTGCTACTGAAATATGTCCATGGCTATTTAAATAGAAATTACACTTGTAATTGAAGAAACCCTTCCTTTCTTGAAGAAACAGTGTGTTATACAGGTTCATGTACACAGTTCATCACAACTGTGTATCGTGTTGACATAGATATGTTTTGATCATTACATGGCCGTGCCACATGCTGGAAAATGGTGGATTTATATACCCAAATATTATAACTGGATCCACCTATTTAACCTTAAGTTATTAAAACAAAAGAAAATTATAAAACACCTATTTTCCTCTTTCCCTGTTCTTTTTTTTTTTTCAAGTATCAAACTATCCAGTCCAGATCGTTTTTTTAGGTATAAATCATAGAAAGAATAGTAGGATTGTCATATTTATTGGTATAAAAGGATTGACACGAGGTTTAGTTGTAACCATGCTACTTTTTTATAATTATTTGCTGCTTTTGATGATATTCTCACTGTTGATATTGCTTATATGATATTGTCTCTTTTCTTCTATTGAAAGACACAAATTTTTAGTGCAATGGAATTCTTGGGTAAATTCATTTTCTTGGTTGGCACTTTATGGATATAGTAATTCATAAAACATAGGACTTTGTCTCAGCAGTTGATTTATATGAATCATCTTTTTAATTGTATAAACAAAAAAGTTCACGTGTTATTGGATCACTTGTATATCTATCTTTAATGATATTTCCGTATCATGAGATTTTTTTTCCTCTTTTCCATGGCAGGATAGACAGTCTTTCAGTCTTGCCTTCAAGTCTTAGCTCCCGAGATGCTGCAATACTATTGACCCATTCTCCTTTTGTTCAGATGGCACTCAAGGTACGTACGAAAAAAAAAAGGTACAAAATTTATTAATATTTTCAATGATCACATGCAAGTCTTGATATATTATCAATCATTTTTCAGTCTTCAAAAGCAGTCATCTTGGGTGAATCCTCCTTATTTAGCAATGTATTTATTAATGTAAGTTTCTAGACCTTCTCCCATGCTTATTTTTTTCTTTTCGTGGTGGTGTTTTTTCTTCCTGGTGGTGTTTGTGCACTGCTTTTTCTGTTTTGTTAATGTACTGAAGGATTAAATGGATAGAATAATATGATTTTGCCTGTGGTTTAACTAAAGCATTGATAAAGCCTTGTTAAAGACTTGAATCAAAGGACACGTACCTGCTTTCCCGTTGTTTCTTGCATATGTTCAATTACTTTTGTCAATAATATAGTAAACCATGCAGAGTTGTCTTGCAACCTGATCTTAGTTTCCTGATTATAAGAGTAGTGTCAGTAAAGTGACAATCTCACTCTTCATTTTCTTTGATCGTTGTCTGTATCTATTGGTGCAGTTAATTTCTGTCAAGTTGGCTGTCCTTGCTGGCAGCTATCAGGGTTGTTAATAGAGATCCAGAGGCAGTTTTAGAGAAATGCACCAATCACTATATCACTATTTTTAGTTACGTAGGTTCTATACTTAAACTAATAGAAGTAGTGGGAACTTTGATAAATTAGCCAAAAAAGGAAAATAATTCGTCAATTTGCTGATGAATAGGAAAAGATGCTTCCTTTTTCTGTCACTTGTAGAAATTTTAAAAATATACATCGATAGAGACATCAATGGTCCATGTAAAGCATCAAGCATTTTACCCAATCAATTTGGCTTTTTCAGTACATGGTTAAACATTCTATCATTACCCATGCATATCACATAATCAATTAATCCCCAAAACTCTGTACTAGAATTTTTTTCAAATCCTAAAGAAAGGAAGATATTAGAAGGATCTTTTATTATTTGACTGTTGGATTCTCTTTTGGGCAGTGGCAATCAGTCTGACTGGTTGAAGTATTGGCTGTTAATATTTCTCATGCCAGGTTCTGTTTAATAAATTGGAGAAAGAGCTTGAAACACTTGGTCATGCCTTTTTTACTTGTCAAGGGCCATCTGGAGATTTGCAACCATCCAAGCATAATATTGCTTCTCTACTCCATGAATCAAGCAATGATGGAGATGATAATAATTCTAGCAGACATGTTTCACAGAGAGGATCAAAAAAGAAAAAGGGGAAATCCACAGCATCTGCTAAAACAGTAGAAACTGAAATTTATCCTGAATTAGAGGAAAATGCTTCTACCAGGGGAAAGAAAAATCAGAGAAAAAACAAATATATTGCGACCGTGGATGCTGCTGAGTCAAAGGTAGGTGCTAATAAAGGTTTAAGTAAATTAAAAGAGGAAGGTTTGAATATTCCTTCAGAAGAGTGGGTTTTTCAGCATATTTTGTCCTTGTATCCGAGTCTGGAAGACCTAGGAGGTATGTGTTTCCCCATGGCCATTTTTCCTACTTTTGAAAATTATATATATACTTTGCGTGTTCATTTAATTATTGTCTTTGAAGATCCCAATGAAGTGGCCGGACAGTTGTCATCTCATTTGAGGCCAATGCTTCTGAATTCATGGAAAAAGAGAAGAAGCACTTTGTTAATGGAGAGTGCTGAAAGAAGGAAAAATTTGATCGACAATTTACAGAAGCAGTTGGATGAGGTTTGCCCTTTCCGCCTTTTAGTAATGTCTGCCTTTATTTTCTAGCTTTTTGGAAAACTCCACCTTAATACTCCACCTTTTAAGGTGTTAATGTGCCCAAGTGGTAAAGCCAATGTACCTTGGGTGCTTGGGCACCTTAGCACCCATTTTCATATTTATTTTTCAAGAATATATTATATATATTTATTTATACATATTTAATAATAATTATGTATACTTATTTTCTAAATAAAATTTAAATGCATAATATTCTTTTGACAACATCAAAATATGAGGTCTAACATTACTAATACATATTCACACATAACATATATGATTATATATTTCAATTAGTTTCTGTATTTCAGTAATATTCCATCAAACAAATTATTTTTAAGTTTTTTGCAAGGAGAAATATTTAAAAATTTATATTTAATTTAGTTGATCAGACAAAAGGTTTGCTTCATTAGGATAAGGTGAGGTGAGCAGCCAAGGTGTGACCAATTCATGCCTTGATGCTTATGCACCCATCTTAAAAATATGACAACAACCTTACTGGATATGAAAAACAAAGAAAAAAAAACGTAAGACTCTTAGGATTGCAGGGGTTGGAAGGATTCAATTATACACAAGTAACACAACCTTAACAATGTAAATGTGGTGGCTATTTCTTAGGATTTGAATCTCATGATGTTCATATCATAATGGAGTAATTTTACTGTTGCATTAAGAGTTGTCCTCAGCCTTATTATATATGACTAACTTAGGCTTAGAGTATTAACCGGATATTAGGTGTTCTTCTTTACATAATATGTTTTTAATTTTGTCGGGCTAATGTCTTGGCCCATGTACTGGTCCAACTCTATAAAGAAGAGCATTAATCAAAGGTTAGGTGTTTATATGAGCGTGATATCTAAGCAGATTTATAAGAGTATGATTGTCATTAGTATCCAAACAATTGTTTATCAAATTCAACAATCTAAGCTATAATCCCACTATGTGGGATTAGTCACATGAAAATTCTTTTCTTTCAAGTATTTTTATTTGTTGTTAAATTTTGAGTTAAATTACATAAATTTTAATCTTTTCTTATAATTCTTAATCAAATAGTTTTAGTTCTACCTTTACTTAAATTTTTTCTGTACTAATTAATTGTATTCTCTTAATTGACATATTCCTTGATCTCTTAAGGATATTATCAAATCACTTAATCCAATTTTCTCTCATCTTATCTTCAATAAGTGTAACTCTTACTCTATTTTTAATAAACTTGTTTTATAGCTTATCCTTTATAGTATTATTATTCATCTATTTAAGTATGCACATTTCAGCAATATTAACTTTTTGTATATGCTCATGTTTTACAGTCCAACATTTCGAGCCATAAAGTATAGTTATACAATTTTTTATCAAATGACCCATAAAATTTTGGCCAAGGTTTATTGCTTTGGTTACCTTTTCAATACAAGATTATTGGTTTTCTAACTTTACTGGTTTACATTTGCATCTTCTAGGCTTTCATAGATTTGCAACTTCATGAGAAGGGACTCCGTTTATTTCAAGATGATCTTTCAACCTCAGTAAGTTCAGATAGAAAATGATGTGTTATATTGAAAAATGATGTTTTATATGGAAGTTGACCTTATTCTGGTAACCTGCAGAACTTATTACAAAAACACCTGCTCAAAACATCGGCTACTTTGATTGTTGACAAACTTCTTCTTAATCTGGTAGTATACAGAAATTTTAGTTTGACTGGAAACAAACTCTTAAAATCATATTCTTTGAAATTTTTTTTCTGTCTTACAGTTTGTGTTTTTTTTGCAAAAATTTTGCATTATTAAGCTTCTGCATTTGCATATATTTCGTATATGGAAGAATCTGTTGATTGAGATTTCTGTTAGCACGTAGCCATCATGGTAGCACTCATTTTCAGATAAAATATGTAGGCACTTCACTTGGAAAAAGTACATAGTAATTGTCATGTCATATTCTTCGAAGATTACATTGATTTCATCTTTGGGTAACTAACTAGAATGCCAAGATCACCTGACTTTTTGATGCTATATACATATACTTGTGTGTGTGTGCTATTCTGATCAGAAACAAATCCAGCTAGAGAGATATTTATAACCAAATGATGGAGCTCAGTGGTGGATTTATTTGCCATTCATGGAGGAAAACCAAATGATGGAGTTATCATTCCCTCATACGGTGGAGGAAAATAAAGTTCATCCAGTGCTATTCCTAGTACGACTTCTTCAATTGACCATCTATCCAAGGAAATTAAACGGCTGAATTACCAGTAATACCCTTCCTAAGTTCTGAGTTCTGACAACTACTTATTGATTAATGTAACTGGTGAAGGGTGAATCTCATGGATATGATTAATGTACAACCGGTACAGGGATAAAGATGATATCAGAGGTGGTATTGAGGGGTATCTAGCTACCCTAATCTCATCTTTCACACAAAACCTTGTGATATGCTTACCACCCATTGAATGCATTACTGAAGATCCAGACTCTGCATCTTGGACTCCTCAAGAGATGATTTCAGCATTGGATTCACATAACACTAACCTAACCATCCTACACTTCTTTACTTGACCCAACCCTTAACATTTGAGAATACAATATTCCTTGTTAAATGCATCAGCCATTGACAAGCACCTTGTGCAATTAATGTTTAACTCTCTGTTTAATCTTTCCATTATTGTATGGACTATTTCTATAATGTTACTTGTTAAGGTTCCTATATCCAAGTTCCTAACCTAATTTTAATGTATTGACACATTTTTTTACCTACATTCATCCTTTTAAATGTGAGAAATTTTTCTTATTTTCAATTAGATCTATTGGATGATGTTGAATTAGATGCACGATGATGCAAAATCCCTAGCTTAAAAATGTTATGTTGTAGGTGTGTAATGCTTTCCTTTAGTTGTTTCTTGTTGCTCCCGATGTCCAACACAACATGCCATTAGAAAGTTACATCAAATGGTTTGTCTTTAGGATTTGAGTTCCTTTTAGTTTAGCAATTTTTATGACTCACTATCAACCTAATGCCAATCCTCATCCCTTTTTGATCTTTGGATTGACTTTATAGGATACCCTCCATTGATAAGTAAGTGGTACCTAATACGTAAGTAATATAAAAGATAACGGACATGAATATATACCATCATCAATGATTCTATCTCATTCCATATCTTGATCAAAAGCATTTATTGATTTCATACATGTCAATCAGTCAAGACTTAGGTCAAACCGTACACTTGTATGTCCTCTTAAACAATACAATAATAACAACAATAGAGTTATAATCCTACTGTGTAGGGTCAGCATCATAAATCATTTTCTTTCAGGTATTTCTATCTTTGGTTAATTCTTCAGTTAAATTATATAAATTTTAGATTTTTTCTCACAATTTCTAAGTAGTTTTAGATAGGCTTACCTCTTATTTTTTATTTTTTTGTACTAATTAATTCTTTTCTCTTAATTGGTGCATTTGTTGGTTTCTTGTGTCTAAAACTAGACCACTAAAGTTGATTTTTTCTTATCATCAATTGAGAAAACTCCTCAGAACGCGAGTGGAGGCTATCAATGCCATTTCCTAATTCCTAATATACCATAACAATTAAAAAAAAAAATTTTATATTTATACATACACACATATTTTGATTCCGCTAATTCAACACAATCAAGTATAGAGACAACAAAAAAATGC
>JAMKPZ010003316.1:0-66491 GCA_024699675.1 Amphibolis antarctica
GTATCGCCTAAATTTAAGATTCCTACTTGTTTATTTTTCACGACAAACTCTTAATTAAAGTAAACCTTGGTAATATGGGTTGATCTGGAAATCCTCACTAATAAACATGCAACTTAACTCTTGAAAATTGTAAACATATCTTTAGCATCGTTTGGTTACGTCTCTTGTTATAACTAAAATTTACTTTCAATGTCGTGATGACACGAGACTTTTTAATGTAATTTTTTCATATTTTCATAATATAAATATTTAATTACATCAATATTATAAATATAATTTTAATATTAAAAATATAATTTCTAATGTAACTTTTTCATATTTTTCAATGTTATCTCATTGAAAACATGAGATTATTAATTTAATATTATTCAAGATGTTCCATCTTACTTGTTATTGACTTTTTGTATTTGCAAATGGAAAGAGCCTAGAATTGTTAAACAAAGTTCGGTCTAAATGGAAAATTGAATTGAATTCTTTCAAATCTTGTAGAGAGAGTGGTAACTATGGATAAAACTCTCTATTACAAGTGATCTTCATTCTTGGGTTGATACGGTGGAGGGACAACTTAGATCTTTGATTTCTTCAAGTCTCATTTGAGTATTTTTGATGAAATTTTAAACAAATTGAATCGGAGAGAATTCAATTTCATTTCATTTAAGTGTTTATATAGATCTTTTTTGATATAATTCAATTTTTTCATAGAATTTAAAAAATTCATTTAAAAGGGATGTTTAAAATTAAATTCCAATATCTTTTTTAGTGAATTGAATTGAATCCCTCTACCTCTAATAGGACATCATGCAGCATTTACGTTTTCTAAAATACCTATTTTATTAATAGTTAAATTTTAAAATACATTAACTTTTAAATATTTTTTAAATAAAAAATAAAATTAATTATATCTAATTTTGATATATATACATTGAAATTTTAAATTATGTTCAATTCTACGAAATATATAAACACCTTTAAATTGAATTCAATTTCAACCGATACAATTCTACGTGCACCTAGATACTAAGTTAAACTAGGTATTAAACCCTTTATGTTTGTTGTTATTGTAGTTTAGACTTTAATTATTAATATTATCTTTTATTTAATTTTTTATAAATATTATTGTATTTGTATATTTATAAAAAAGTATGGGATCCCTTCAAAATAAATCACTAAATTTTTTTTATTATTAAAATTTATAATCTCAAAACCAAAATTTGTTATAACCACTAAAAATATCAATTAGAATTATCTGAAAATCGTAGTTTCCAAAAAAATCCTTTTAAAATAATCCTCCGCGTGGTTTTGCAGGCCAGGGAGTTAACAGCTTCCACCTGAAACGGCAAGGAGCTGAGAGCTCACCGCCTGTTGCATCTCCTCCTCCCTCTTCCGCCTCTTCCCGTCCTCATCGCTTTCAAATCCAGGTTTCTACGCCTGGCGAGTGATGATCCCCGTGTTCTGCTAGCGACATCGTTGCCGCCGTCGTTCTTCTCCTTCTCCACCTTCGGTAGATTGGAATTTCTCCAATTGTATTTTCCTGATTCAATTCCTTCAGATAAAGTGCTTTGTCGTAAACTCTCGGACGCCTTTGACTTATTTCCATTTTCTTTCCATTTGTTTAGGAATTTCAGGTACGAGTTTCTTTTGATAAGCTGGTGGTACCGCACGAGATGATGAATGAAGTCTTGCTGATTTCGGTTTTTTATATTTTTTTCTGATTATGAATTTTTAATTCAACTAGGTTTTTTAGTTTGGGGGATAGAACCGTAACTTTTTGGTTTCACATATCTTGATAACTATTGTTCACGATATGGTTTTATGTTTAGATTTGATTTTGGTAGTTTTGAGAATTTTTATGTGTTTGAACTGAAGTTTGGGGGTGATCCGCTCTGGGAAAATCGGATTCTTTTGATAAGTGTACTGTTTTGAATTTAACTTCTGCAGTTTATATGTGCTCATTGAAGTTGTGGTCTATTTTTTGCGAAATTAATTTAAATTTATTTTTAAATATTTGTAAACGAAATTGAGGTTTTTTTTTTTTTTTTTTCATTTTGATGTTTATAGAAATTGGTTGTGGTATCGGTTTACTTTGCTTGGTGGGTTTGCAACGAGGTCGAGCAGATGGGCTATCAGGAAAATGAGGAGGTATATCTCACTCTTTCACGCAAGAAGCTTCAGGGGTTGTGTAAGAAACATGGTCTTCCCGTGAATCACAGTAAAAATGAGCTTGCTAGGTTGCTGGTTGTCTATTTCACGGTTAGTTATGTTTTGCTGGATCAAATGGCCTATTCTTACGATGTTGACATGTTGTTCAAGTAACCGTTCAATTTTCTTTTGTACTTCATGTATTTGAAAAGCTTAATCACCATCATTGTTAATTTTCTGTATTTTCAGAAGAGTGCGGCCTTAAAGGAGAGACAAACTGGTCATGCTTGCAGTTCCAAGTCAATTCGATCAAAACATAATATAGAAGGAAACATGAAAGGTATGGTAACATTATAGTAGTTTATATTGTAAATGGTATTTTTGTGCAGAAACGCAATGCATCATAAATGGATGTTATCTGAATTGTCCTATCTTGAAACTCAAAGTTTCTAGAGGAGCATGCAAAAGGATGGTTGATGCTTCAAAGACTCATGGCTCTGCACTGAAGGAAGGTGCAAGTGAGAAGGGTAGACATTCTCAGATAGCCGATTTGGCAGGGAATAGTTGTGAAATGGGTGCTCATACTTTTGTGAAGGTATTAATCACCATTCATGTTAATGAATCTCTGGTAGTTATGCTTATGTTTACATGGTTTCATATTTTAGAAATCTCGTGATATACAAATGGTTTACAACTTCTACATCCAGTACAATATTTTTATCAGATTCCTTATATCAGCCAATTTGACGTACCAGAATTTAGTGTTTGGTCCATATGCATGATGCAGGATCCAGATGCTGCTGCTGTAGAATCTACGTACAAGACTACAGAACAAATTGTTGATGGTAGAAACCAAAAGACCAAGGTACAACAAATGGACTTTGTTTGTTCCCACAGTGGCAATGTTGATGCAGGACAGACTTTGGTAAATACTGGAAATGATAAAATTTCCTCTAGGAGCATAAAATGTACAAAATTCCAAGATAAAATCTCCGGAGAATGTTCTAATGAGAGTGGCCTTGCATTTTCTAGTGAGATACCAGCTGAAGCATCTACTTCGTTTCAGTTCTTTGTGAGTTCTGAAGAAGGTATAAACTTATGTGTCGATCTAAATTCCAGGCCATCTGACTGGATAAATAGCTTGAAGGATGAGGTGTCTATCTATCAAGAAACACACCTACACAAGTCATGGACTATTTCTAATCAAATTAAGGATGATGAAATTGTCGACAAAAATCCCAAACCTTCAGGAAGGGTTAGTGACTTGTATGAGAATGTGGATTTTAACAGTGAGTCAAGATCACATACATTAACCCCTAGCTGTCTCCCAAATGGGACCAAGGAAAACATAGATGGGAATCAATTTATCTCATCTTCCTGCATGACTTGTTCCCATACACAAAACACCAATGCTTCTGGGAGTTTATCATGTGCTACAGATATGGAGGCATCTCTTCCGAACCCAGCTGAGACCTCTGTAGTAAATAAAACCACCACTCTAGTGGCCAACAGTTCTCAGGAAAAAAAATTTAGTAACCTGGATATTAATTCAAGTATGGATACGATAATTCCAGAATGCTTTAATATGAGGGTCGAAAATTCTCACTGTCTCTTTGTTGATGCAACTTCCATTGATGATAGCATTAGCAATAAAAGTGGTTCAGTTGTTAGAAAAAGCCACGATAGTTCTAAGCCTTCTGAGAGTGATGGCAGTCAAGCATGCCCAACATATTTGATAAAGGGGTCTGTTGACAAGTGTGTACCACAACCAGATGCAGGGAAATCAGCTGAACATGTTTGTGAAGAACACACATGCAGTAGTCTTGGAAATTCTGCTATTGGAAATCCAAGCTTGACAAAAGATGAAAAATGGGTATGCCACTATTTTCTGAATATTATTCTCTAGTAACTTGTTTACGTGAAAATTCATTAATCTTACAATGTGAAATTGATCGTATGTCATATGTTATAGAGCATTAAGTTCAATCTGCATGATTTCAAATGTTTACATAGTTTCTTTAGTTCACTGGTATATTAGTTTATTAAGTGCAATAGTTTGCCTCATTTGTTATGGTCATATTCATTGATTTACCTATGTATATCTTAGCACAGATAAAGGTGAGAAACACAAGTGATTTAACTTAAGATGCGCATGAAGTATCTTAAAGAAAAACAAAATGAAGAAGCCTCTTCTTCCCCACCTATGTTTTATCATACTCAAAATATTGAGGAAAGTGTGGGGCAGCAATGATGGTGGCCAAATATGTAGATGCAGGTTACTATGATGTCAAATTTTCTGTTTGCCTCAGGGATTATCCCATATCTGGAATCTTGGATCTGTGCAATATCATATTGTCATAGGTATGGCTAGGTGTCAGAGATGTTGGGACTGTATTCTACTATTGCCACTTGGTGATTCTATCATAGTATTTCTCTCTTTGGCTTTCTTCCATTTAGAACACTTGCATTGTCACCGCTATGATTTATGTTGCTTGCTCTTGATTGTCTTTGCATGCTTGTCTTCAGTAGTCCTTTTTCTGAGTGACCTCTCCAATGCAATTTCATCCCATGCTTGCCTTTGGTGCTGACTCCTCATATAAATCTAATACAGACCATTGTGAGCTCCTCTCCCTCTTGGCCTTCCTCTTCCCTCAACATCTAGTTGAGTTGTACTGTTCCAATAGTATAGACTCCACCAAGTCACTTTCAGAACTTTAAAGCACTTCTCCTCATGTTGTTGACTTGTATGCACACATCAACCTCTTTCTCTTATTTGCATGAATGGTTGCCTCTTTGATGCGTGCGTAGGCTGTTCGCCTCTAGCAAAGGGTCTGACAACTCCCACTGACCTCTCCCTCCAATGTGTCACTCTCTTTTTTTGTCTATATTTTCATTTGTTGTTGCCTACACTCATTAGGGTTATAGATAGCAATCAAAGGACAAGAAAGGGGGAAGAAGGAGAAGAACAAAAAAAAGGGAAGAAAAGGGGTAGAAGTAGGAGATGGTGGAGCATGTGTAGTTTTTAAAAAATAAATATAGAAAAAAAAGAAAAAAACAAACATGATAGAAAAATATTTAATACTTTATCAATCTTCAACTACTTTTAGGTGTGTGGAATATCTCAAGTTAAAAATGCATATTACTTTTGAGATTTGTGGAATACCTTATGTTAACAATTTATATTAAATTTCTTTTATTGGATGATTGATAATAGTTATATTGCATTTGTAAAAGTGTACTTGTTTAAATCTCTTAGTATATTTATTTACACAATATTGTTACTACTTTTAGTTTACTTGTCATTATCTTTATTTATTTTGTTATAGTTTGTTTTTGCATGTGTCTATTATAAGCTGGATGCTTTAACTTGATGGAAACTGTTAGAGTTTAAATGTTGTATTAAGATTTTGTGTATTATGGGTGTAGTTTTAAATTAGTTAAGTTTTTTTTGTCATCTTTATGTGTAGCCTCTATATAAAAGGCATTATGTTTATAATTGAGTAATCACTTTTACCTTATTTCTTATTTCTAACGTAGTATTAGAGCTAGATACGCACATGATGTCCATAAGACGCTTGTAGACTAAAGAGGTTTGGAATCTTGTATCTCATACACCATGAAAACCTGTAGTTTGCAACTTTAATGTATGAAGGGTCTTCCAAAAATGTGTTTTTCCTTCATGTTAACCATCAAGAAGATTTTAAAAGCACTTGCCTATAATATATAGTTGTTGGTATTAAGTTTCACACTACTAGTAGTAAGATCTTTTGTTCAAGTTTCTTTTGTAGTCTCCATGAATGCGAAAGGTACCAAAAAATAGTGGGTGGATTGTTACTTGAGGTATTTCACAAACCCTAGTGGTAGTTCAAGTGAAAAAGGAGGGATTTTTAAATGCACATTAGAGAAATAGGGTTGAAAACAGGACCTGTTGGTGAGAAAACCCTAGCAGATCTGGACAGATGAGGCTGCTAGTGGCGGAACCCTAGCAGATTTGGCCAAATGAGGCTGCTGGTGGTGCAACATCGGATGACAACTGATTGCAGGTTTGCTGGTGAAGAAAGCCTACTGTCAGCAGCAAAAGTGGCCCAGTGCTGCCAACAGTGGCTAAGGTTGAGGTTTTTTAGCAGCACAAAAGGATTTGGCAGTGCTGATGTTTGGAAATGGTGGAGAACAATGACATTGACAGTAGACAGGTGGGTGGTTGTGATGCCTACTCGGGGCTTTGCTTTGGGCTCCAGTACCATGTAGAAGACGAAAGTTTAGTAATGTAACAATGAGAGAGAAAATACAAGGGTTTTATATGGGAGATCCCTTTTACAAGATCCATTTACTTAAATACCCAAATACATATAATATGACTTAACAGTTTGTAATATTTGAACATATGACTTTATATCATAATGTAGCAACCTTATCATTGTGTTATGACTCACCTTCATTTTATTGGCAACTTGAACATGCTCTAAATGTATTGCACACATGCAATCGTTTTCATCTTCTTTGCACAAGTTGCCTTGTTTCTATGGTTGCAATTTATATTTGCCTAAAAGAGGTTTTTAAATATATTTTTGGATTTTTTAGTCATATACCATCAAAAAATTTGATAGTTACTTGTATACCATTCAAAATTTATATTCACTTGCATATCATTAAAGATTCATGATTTCTAATAGATTCAATGTCCTTAGGGTTAATGTATCATGGGTGGTAATTGGAATATCAAAGTAAAACAAAGAGTTTTTTAATGGCATGCAAGTAAATATGAATTTTGAATGGTGTATAAGTAATTGCAAATTTTTTTGATGTTTTACAAGTATAAAAATCTTATAGTTTACATTTTGAAATGATGAAACCTTACCATTATTGGCATTAATGTTTGCATGTACAATTTGTATATTAATGTATTTTTGATGCACGTCCATGATACAAGTTTTTTATGGCTGTGTTTTCCTTAGTTCAGTTTTGTTATAACTGGTACCATCTTATTTATGTTAAGCAGTTTTCTTTTTTCGCATAAACTGGAAAATAAGGTCAATCATATTTCATTTGTAGGGAAGAAGCCTATTTATGAAGGATAATACAAACTCAGGGTAAATTTTTCATGTGCAAATGTTTAATTTCAATTTTCTTTCATTGATTTCACAATGGGGATCATACTTCTTATGTTTCAGATGCTTACGATTTAATAAGTTTGAGAAGATGAGTAAAAGAACTTGTAACTCAGACATTCCTGGCGAATTTCAAAGTAAAAAGCAATTTGTTGATACAGAAGTTCTCATTGAACCATTTATGAATTCGGATTCAAGAGATTCCATGACTTTGTCAAGAGAATCTGTTTCCAATCATACGTTTCTTTGCAGGAGATCCATCCGGCTTGTCTCAAAGGTTTAGTGCCATTAGATATCTTTTAATTTTGATAATTTATTTTCTGTTATCATATCTAAGTCAGCCACTTTTGAATCCACTTATGTAGGAAGCATCCTGCTTGACTTCAATTGCATCTTGGGTATCTATGAGTTCTGCTACATCTCAACATGGAATCACACTTTCTTCACATAAAACTGCCTAGCTTATTAATATTTGAGTACTGTTGAACAGTGCATGCAGAACAATACAGGTGTTTCTGGAGTCAAATAATGGTTGTCTAGAGGCAAAATAGTCCCAAGAAAGCAGAGAAAAAGGTTGCCCAAAGGCACTAAGACAGTGGACAAGGAAGATCCAACTTCAGTGGTACCCAAAATGAAGAAATGCAACCCATTGCATGGGTTTCTTAGCAACAGACCTCATCAGATAGGGTGTTGATGGTAGAGAAAAGGACCACTGGCCTGACTAATGGCAAATATTGGAGGAGGTGGCCTTAGAAGGGGCCATAGGAGGAGCCTATTGTTCTAGTTGAGGCTGGGCAGCAGCCTTGGAGTGGTAGATGATGGCGGTTTGGTCTGGAAAACGCTTGTATGATGGAGGAGGTGGCATAAGCCCCTCACTGTGGCAAAAAGGAAGCTAAAAGAGATGGTTGGTTGAGAGAAAGGGCCAATTAGGGTCAGGAGGTAGGAGGTCGCTGCTAGGGTTTCAACATGAGTTCTTGTCCATATTTTGGAAGAGAGAAACTTTTTGTTGCATTCTAGTTTGAGTCTAAATTGACGTTGAGTATGGCATTGTTGTGAACTCTGTCAATCACTTTCCACCTATGAAGACTAAAAACTCTTAGAGGAGATCCATGAGATGTGGGTGCTTGAAGAGTCTTTGATGCTAAGTCAAAGTGTACTTGTAGGTATAGAGTGAGGACAATATTTAAGAGAGTGGAGTGTAGAACCCTTCCCTTGTACCTTTTTGGGTTGCTTGTATATATATGTTGCTAAAGGGAATTACCTTTGTGAATCTTGCCATGATGCATATTTGATTTGGTGACACTTGCAGAAAGGTCTTTGTGAGAAGGGAGAAGAAGATTTGATATGTCATTTACACATGATATACCTCTATAAATAAAGGTTACACAAGAGAATACAAAATGCTTAGGCAATACGGGACTAAAAATATAGACTCAAATACTATTATTCTCTCACACACTCCCCTTTAAGCTGAAATATATATATTAATCATATCTAGATTGTTACAAAAGGATCCAAACATACCATGGCCTAACCCTTTAGTAAAGATATTAGTTAGCTGCTTAGAAGATGAAGTATATGGTGTGAAGATTACTCTCTTGACCACTAGTCTTTGATATAGTGATAGTTTATTTTAATATGTTT
This sequence comes from Amphibolis antarctica, assembly GCA_024699675.1. Taxonomy (NCBI): domain Eukaryota; kingdom Viridiplantae; phylum Streptophyta; class Magnoliopsida; order Alismatales; family Cymodoceaceae; genus Amphibolis; species Amphibolis antarctica. The sequence continues at coordinate 8,892 of JAMKPZ010003316.1, forward strand.
TGTACGCTCATGAAATATTTCATTCTTAATGATGTAGATAGTAGTCTGATTGTCATGGTACATAGACATAGGATCATGAACAACTATTCCAAACTTATTAAGAAGAAATCTGAGCCACATTACTTTGCAATTAGTTTGTGACATTGTTTCATATTTTGCTTCTACACTCGAAAGGAAAATCACATTTTGCTTCTTGCTATGTTGTGTGACAATATTTCCTCCTACATAGGTGCAATACCTAAAAGTGGATTTTCTATGTTCTCTATCACTTGCATGCCCAACATTGGAGAAAGCTTCAATTAGTAGATGTCCATGAGTCCTATACACAATACCCTTTCCTGATTTTCCTTTTACATAAGCCAGCACCCATTGTGTTCCTATCCAATGTACCTTCTTTGGTTTATGCATAAACTGGCTCAATAAACTAATAGAATATGTTATATATGACCTTATAACCATTAAATATATCAATTTTCCAATCAATCTCCTATATTGTTTTGGATTGTCCATCTTCTCAGATGATTTATCCTAGTATGAAGGATTAGGTTCAGTCGGAGTAGACTCAGGTTTACAATCAAGTTAGCCTGTCTCACTCAACAAATTCAAAATATATTTTCACTAGGACAATACTATCTTCCCTTTTGAGTATAAAAATTCAATACCTAGAAAGAATCTTGGTCTGCCCATGCCTTTTTTTTTTGGCAAAGAAGCCTTTAAGATTACTTTTAGTTTTCTCAATTTTAACTGCATCATTAACAGTTATGAGGATGCCATCAACATATATGACTAATGTAACATATCCAGCTATTGTTTCCTTATGAACATTGAATGATTTACTACACACTGCTTAAAACCCCAATCAAGCATGACTTGGCTAAATTTTTTAAACCATGTCCAAAGACTCTGTTTTAGACCATAAATAGCCTTCTTTAGTCTATACTGTAATTTTCCTCTGAGCAATATACCCAAGTGGTTGCTCTATACCCATACCTGAAAAGGATAGCATTATCAGACATATGATGGGATGTTCTTGATTCTATGATCCAAGGATTATCTTCTCTAACTATTATGGTTATACCTATACCTGAAATAGACATCAATGCAATAGTGGTCGAAGAGTCAGCAGATTGTAACTACATAAATTGCTCATAATTTGCTTGAGAGATGGTAGCCCCAGTAAAGATTTCAAAAGTAGTCAGTGCAAGCAATGAAACTACAATGGAATCAGGGGACTTTGTAGCAACTTGTGCTCATGAAGGTCATCCAAATTTCCCCCCACACCACTCTGGCTTATGATTGGTCCTAACATAGTGAGGACAGGGGATGTGCCGTTTTCCAGCTGTATATCTACTTTTAAAATTTAAACTTTAATATCATGCAAAAAACAAAAAAAATTGGTGGAAGTGAATTATTCTATTAACCAAACATAAGTTTTTATAAATAGAGGTTACATTAAAGATGACAAGTGCAACTTAGTAAGGAGAGATTAGACATACACATGTAACTCCTAACTCTAATCCATTAACATACTCTAGTGCATATGACATGAATTCACTTTATTTGTGATTTGAATGAAGAACACATATGACCTAAATGTATTAAAAGAAGTTAAGTGTTACAAAATGAAAAAGGACCTTCAATCAATGTACCCGTGCAAAAACAGTAAAATTTGTTAATGCTGGAGTTAGAAGAGATTCATGAAGGCTATCATCATCATTGTGATTCAATTATTGGATTTTCGATAAATGAGATGATACATCTAATATGCTCATTCAACATGGTTAGTAATCGTAATTGTGATCAACAGATTAGTTATTGCATGCTAATTTTGAAATGTTTTAAAACGGGATTGAAACTTTATAGGGCATTTGGTGAATGTTGGTGAAAGAAAGGGACTTGGCTAAACCAAGTGTACAAGTAGAATTGATAACACTGAGCCGATAAGTACCAAGGAAAGGAGGCTTGGCTTTTGCTGCACTCCTACACATTTCTTAGAATGCTGTTAACTTCCTGATGGTAATTTGAATGACATCCATTTCTTATTTGATACAATAGGGCTCATCTGATCAGATGATTGAGGGAAATAACAAATTATATTGATACAGATATTGAATGGCTTAGCTTATGCTTGATTTGAACTTAAAATTCGTTAACCTGTAGATCACATTGGATTTTCAATGCTCCCTTTTAGTAAATTTCTGAAAAATATTGTTATCAAGTGTTATCATGTCTTCATGCATACTAACTTATACAAGGCTTATGTTTCCAGTTCTGGCAGTTCTCTCTGCAATCCGTTTAAGATATTTTATGCTTATTATTCCAGTTTTTTCCTTTTTGTTCATTGTGGTACCAAATGCACACTGAAGGCTATCATCCTCTTTGCACCAGTTGGCATAATTACTGACCAATGTACATTTTCCGTTGCTTGCTTGCAGTAGTTTAAGCGGCCAGCATGGTGAAGTTGTGTCGACTGGTTCAGATATGGGGATTTTGTGAGCCACCGAAGACAATCAAGATTCCTACAGTTGGGACAGTCGACTTTCATGCTTCCTCCTGCATACTGCCAACCGAAGCAAACAAAGAATTCAAATACACAATTACGATTGCTTTGTTCATAAAGTGAGCCCCTCAGCAAAATCATTCGTATGTTTCCATACTCTTACATTCTTCCGTTTTTGGATGATTCTAAAACTTGCTCTCCCATTGGATTCTGATGTGGTTTACATTATTCTTAGTCTTGTAACCACTACAATACTTTGTTTTCTTTCATGATTTCTGCCTGGTGGAGGGGGTTTGTGTATGTCAAAAAGTCTGAAAAGCTTTTTAATAGGTTCCATTTGGTCGGTGGAATCAAAATTTCTTGGTATGTACTTACATGGAATCAAATTACATTCTTATACTTGGTAAAATTTAAGAAATGTGATCATGCAACTGTAAAATGAAAAATTTATTTGATGCATCATATTTAAAATATTTTTTATCTCAAATTTTTTTTAAGGAAAGTTAATCAAAGATCAACAATTTTTATCCTAAACAAAATTATTGGCAATAAAATTTAACATGCAACAAAGAAAGATGTCTCAAAATAAAAACATCAAAGTATCTAATTGTATGATGACTAATAGGAATACACCATGAGATTATCAACATATTTAGTTACAAAGATGAAAGTTCTAGTATGGTAAACAATCACCTGCTCTTTAAACATCAAGGTAGTGAAAGAGTCCATCACCAATCAAACAATATGCTATTGTAGTGGGAACTTGTATGGGCATAGCAACAATGACATTAGAACTTGTCAAGGCTAGAGGATTGGAAAAAAATTTCAAGGTTGATATTTACACAACTGTAAATGAGAAAAACGTTTTCTAATTTTCTTAGTGTATAGCCCAGAGCGTGTGGATTGTTTTAAGAGATTGACTGACTTTATTATCTCGCATGTATGTGTATGTGCATGAATGCATTCAAGATTGATGATAAGTTTGCCTCAAGCAGCACATTAATTTCATACTTTCATGTGCATGTCTTGGTATTTCAAATCACTGTTTTTGCTAATTTGTAAGGAGATTGTTGATATTTGATGAAAATAATATTTTAACATATGATTAAGTTATAATTATTTGACTATATATATAAAAGCTATGGTATATATATTTGAAAGTATATATAATAAGAGGGTGGATAATTGATGTTGATATAACAACAATAATAATAAATAGTAGAAATATAATATAGACGAGTGAAAGGAGGAGGATTTAGAGGGGGTAGAATAATGTTGTCTTTTTCTCATAATAATTAGCCTATAAAAGTAACATGAAAAAAGAGTGAAAGTAATATGGGTAAATTTATGATAATAAATTATAATGTAACACAGGTAAGTTTGCAAAAGTGACATGGGCAAAAGTGCAATCCACACAAAATGTAGAATTAGATTTTGACATGGGATGAGCAGATTTTTAAAAGTAACATTAATAATAATATATGAGATCACTTAAAAGCTACCACAAATTCTTTTTTTTACGAGTATGCTAAGATTGTACTATAAAGATATAGTTGTAAATTCGAGACTTGAATAATATTAACTTGAGTGAAGATTTGAACCTAAGATCTTAAAGTTTTAAGAAAAGTCTCACAATCATCTAGTCATCACTTCAGTGGTAAAGCTATCACAAATTAATGCTTGTTGAATTAGCTTATAATGAACAACTTGTGGATGACTAATGTTTCAGTTATTTTTTTAGAATAGCTTTTGGTGAGAATTATCAGAGTATAACTCTTTTTAAGTTCTCTAAATAAACTTGTCTGTGATAATATTGAACGTTAATTACAACTCTAATTACCATATAGCCTTGTATGTGTTTGTTTACGTTAATTTCAACTTTAATGCCTTGTAGTAACTAAAACTGGAAGTTACACAAACCAACGTAATTAAGGTTTAAATATTGAATGTAAGCTGCTTGGAGTGGTCCAAAAAGAGTGTTCAACAATGATTATTTTAACTAATTAGTGTTTTGTAGGCCTTGTTTGAAGAGAATTCTATTTAGTTCTGAGAATTAGATAAAGTTTAAATTAAAGTTAGTAAAACAAATGGAATTGAAATTATATAGTAATTAAGATGATAAAAATTTATATGTTGAAGTTTATATAATAATAATGACGATGTTAGAAGTTTGTGTGTATTTAAAGTTAAAACAAGGCCTTAGTGATCAAACGTATTATTTATACGCAGCCTATTATTTCTGGACGTCGCATTTAAAAAAGTTGTTATTCGATCTATAAAATTTAAATAACAAGTTAAAATCTACAGTGTTTTGTTTTTTTTTTGGAAAATACTAATTTATCAAATAAGATACACCTTAAGTGAATGCCACATACTTATACATCGAATTTGGACTTGGACTTTTTTAATTATTCATTTATTATTTAGGTATGGACCAGCTTAAAAATATTTCATTTCAATTGTACATAATCTTTTTCTTCTTCTTTCGTTTCAATTATAAATAGGTCAGTTTGACCTATTTATACAAGTTGATCGAAAATGATAGAAGGAAAATATCAAAATTAAATTGTCGTTAATTATCATGTTACGTATACAAATTAAGGTTCTATTCGTTTTTAATTTCTTATTATTTCTAAAATTACTTTTAATATTATTATTATTGTTGTGGTTCTTAAAAAATAGCTCAGGAGAGAGAGCCTACTACTTTAAGAAGATATCAAAAGGAGAATATTCTACTAATTAATGTGAGATTAAACTCTATATCATTCCACCACGCTTTGAAATCGACTTCACCGGTGGTATGGTCTTTTGGATTTTAGGCCTTCTTTGGGAGGTGTGGTCAAATCGTATTAGTACGGTTAATGATATGGTTTGACTAATATGATATATGTTAGTAGGTTGTGTTTGAATCAGTTTTTAAGACTTTCGTACGATATAACTACATAATATGGCATGACATGAATTTGGATGACATGAATTTGGATGACATGAATGACACGATTCAAGTTATTCTTCATATACTATAGTTTTTAGGAGTGAAATAAATTCTTTTAACATTATTAATCATCAATATTTATGGAATGCATATCCAAATATGAATTCCTTTGATGTGATTGATTGATGAAAAAAATAAACTTTGATTTTTCTAATTTTACCTTACATGACAAAGAAATTTACTAATAATTTTAGTATTTTCAATAACATGTGAGCAAGTTTGAACTTGCTCAATTTCGTGAAAAAAGACTAGATAGTTTGATAGAAGAATTTTTTGATAATTTTAATTTGTAAATGTAAATTTTTATTTTTTTTCTCAAATTGTAATAATGTAAATGTAATTTTATGTTAATTAATTATTATTTATGTAATGTAATTTTTAATTTTTTTTAAATTATTTGTACCTCAAATTTATATATTTTGATCAAAAATAACATTTGTAATTTTTTTCATAAACATAATGATATATTTTTTTAAGTTGTATAAATTGTATGTAGATTGATGATTTGAAATTTTAGATCATTCATATTAAATTTATTATAATGATATAAATATATAATACTAATATTATATTAATGATTTATTGTTTAAAAAAATAAAAAATAAAATTGTACTGACATGATTTGATATGATCAATGACACGATTGACTCGATTCAATTAGGCTGTGACTAGGTTGAAAAAAATCTTACAAGATACGATACCACGTGAATAATGTCGAACTGTGAAAAAATTAGATTATGTTAGCATGACACAACCAAGTTGATATCTTTATTGCTCTCTTTCAAAGAAAAAGGTGAATTTATTGAATCGTACGATTTTGATATTACTTATTATAATTTTAGAAAAATCTTTTTAAAAGATCAATTTAACAAGAGAAAGAGTACATTACTTCAAAAATATACTAAGAGATGAACATTCTATCAATATAAAACTAAAATATATATCAGATGGATATACTGAACACCTTCTAACTTTTTCTTTTTCAATTTAAAATGGATTCATGTTAATGCCACCAAGTACTTAGGCCTTGTTTGGGGGTGCTCCGAAAGTTAGAAAAAAGTCTAAGTTAGAGTTAATTTTGTTCATGAAATTAAAGTTATATAATAATTAATTTGATGAAAATTTATATATTAGAATTTGTATAATAATAATGATGTTAAGGACTTGTTTGTACGTGAAGAATTAGACGAAAATGAATTATTAATAATTCATTTTCCAATTAGAATTAAATTGAGTGGAATTAAATTCAATACATGGGTGTTTGTGTATATTATAGAATTGAATAGAATTCAAAATTTCAGTGTTTGTGTACATACTGGAATTAAATAGAATTGAATTTATTTTTTATTTAAGAAATAATAAAAAATAAATGTATTTCAAAATTTAATTATTTATAAAATATACTTTTTGATAGATGTAAGGATTACAGGATGTTCTACTAGAGGGTGGAGGGATTTTGCTCAATTTACAAAAGGGACATTGGAATTGAGTTCTGAACCTTCCTTTTATATGAATTTTATCCAATTCTACGAAAGAAATGAATTTCGTTTAGAATGATTTATAGACAAATGTTTGAATTGGACGAAATTGAATTCTCCTTACAATTTCGTTGATACAAATTCATGCGTTTGTGCATATAGAATTGATTGAAAATGAATAGACGAGAATTTATTTCTTGAACGAAATTAAATTGGGTGGAAATGAATTCAATGTAAAGGTATTTGTGTATTTCAAAATTGAATGGAACAAGAAATTTTGGCAATCGGACGAAAGTAGGCGAGCACATGAGTCTGGACGATTCATACCACATGAGTCTGGACTTCATTTTTATCCAAAACTGAAGAATGAATAGTATTAGTAGAAATGAACTGAATTCAATTCGGTTAACACAAACAAAATTTCTTATTTTGTTCAATTTCAAAAGGTGTACAAACACATCTGTACTAAATTTATTTCTACCTAATTTAATTTCATTCAAAAAATAAATTCTCTTTAATTCATTTCAATCAATTACACCTGTAGAAACGTACTTTAAAAAATCAATAAAAATCTAACTCCAAACGAATCTTTATAAAACAATAGCTGGGATTAACAACAACCGGGACCGAAACCAGATTAAATAATCGGACTTGGATTAATGTCACATTCATATCATATGATAATATAAATATCATGCGCCAAATTTCTGTCCTCTCGTCCCTTTGACCATCCAGAGATCTCCAGATTCTCCGAATCTGCGCTCACGTGACTCACGAGATCCGTTCCACGCAGGTTTTTTTTTATAAAAAAATACTAGTTAACCTGTTGTTTATTAATAAAAAGTACAATTGTAAATTACAAAAGTCAAAAACTATAAATATTAAAGTCTAAAAAAGCAGTCAAGAAGAAACAAAATAGCCAAAAAGAAATAAAATAACCAATAAGAAGCGTCTGCGAAGATCGGTAGTAAGATCGATCCAACGAGAATTAGCTTGAGTAATACGAGAGAGAGGACCCGTTCTGCGTTATTTATTATTATTATTTTAAAAATTAGAGTAATACATTAGATAATTGAGTTTTTGTCTAAGCAGGAAATTTAGATATACAGTAAGATTTAGATATACAGTAAGAATAAAATAGTTAAGATTTATATAATAAAGAAAATAAAATTAATTCCAATTCATGATATTTGTCTAGTTTTGTAGTTCAGAGTTACAGTAAAAATGTCATCTGTACTTAAGGTTAATAGTAGTAAAAAAAGATAAATTATATATTTTAAATTAATTAAATTTTTATTACTTAAATTATTATATAATTTTAATATTATTCGTAAAATTAATTTAAACTGTTCCCTAGACAAACCTTCGTAACTTCGTTCTAACTTTTGAGCTTTTCTCAAACAGCCGATATATTTGCACTCAGCTCGGACGCAAAACCCCGTCCATCCCACTTGCATTGCGCTCTTTTTCGTTTGTGTCGGTGGAGGTGGAGAGGTGGGGCAGAGGATGCAGCAGCAGCAGCAGCAGCAGCAAGAGGGACCGCCCCCGATGCTCACGCCAATGCAAGCACAACTCCCTCACACCACCAACGTCAGTACCGAAGTGATCCAGAAGGTATTTTGCCTGTTTTCTTTGCTTGTTGTTCGTCGAAGAAGGGGATTGATTGGTGCTACTCCTTAGGATTTCTTGACGTCGGCGTGTAAGTGGATCGGATTTGAGATTATCAGATTACGATGCTTAAGTTCCTAGATGCTAAGGGGAAGATGTGTTCCTCTGTTTGCTAGGTTGTTCTCTCGGTAGGAGGTCGAGGACATTGATCGTAAACGTGAAGGTTTAGGGGTCTGAGGTGACGCGAGAATGAAATGACTACCTCATTCCAGAAACGTCAGAGTACAAGGGTATAGGTGCATACATTATGCTCCTAACCCAAGCCACGTCAACTATCTGTCATAACTCCTACCAGCCCATACACTTCAACTATCAGTCCCCCTCAAGCTCAGCTCGTTATATTGTGAGCGAGCTTGTTACATAGATTTTTGAAATTTGTATTTCCGAAGTTGTTTGGTGAATATGTCTGCAATTTGGTGGGTTGTTAATGTGTTGGAGCTTTATTTATCCTCGAGGGACCATGTCACAAACCAAGAGGTAGTTTATTCCTATGTGATGAATCATTGCGTGAAAAACTAAATTGTTACCCATCTGAATTGCTGACGAGTTATTGCAGAAGATTGTGGGGGTGGTGTACAATGGCACCCAAGTTCACAGAGAATATGGTGCAACCACTTTCATCTGCAAGAGTTGATGCTAGCGCACGATACTTCAATTTAGCTACTGACCTTGCAACTGTGTTTTGCTTTTGCTTTTGGACACTCAACAACTCCAAGCAATGATGTTGGGGCCGAAGCATGTGACAAGAGCTTGTAATGGAGCATTGATAACTAGGATCATTGGTCCAATCTACATCAGAGTTTTTTTCTTCAAATGGTCCTTTTGTAGGTTTAAAGCATGGGCCTTGTGTAAGTGCCCCCTTAATGTAATAGGAGATACTTTTGACCACATGAAGGAGGTGATTGTGGTTGTTTCAGATGTTGTGCAACATCAAGTACTGCAAAGTGGCCATTATGCTTTGATATCCCATTGGAGTCACTTAGATATTTACCTATGACCATAACAGTAGAAACAAGAAACAGGAGACAGCTTAGTCATGCCAACCTTAGCAGGTGGTTCTTCCTTCACGCTATTTGCATCTAAAAGATTATTACATAGTCACCAACAAGCCATGCATGAATCATCATACTTGGGGTCTTTGACATTGAGAGGATTTTGTTTTTGCTATATTTCTTATTGCCCTTTGATTGGAGATTGATTAGAGGACAAATCCTTAGTTGTGATACTTTTTGGCTTCTTGAAGACATCTTTTCTCGTGTGCTGTGAATCTCCATTGCCTCATCGTTTGTGTCTATCATTTAATCAACAATGGTTATGCAAGCTTAGGTCTAGGTCATGGTAGGGGTTGTGATCAAATGTTAGGTAGGGTCAAAAGTTCTAGTTGTGATAATAGGAAGTGTGAACATTATGATTGTACCAACCATGGTTTTGGAAAGCGTTGGAGAAAATTCCAGTAATCTAGAATGAGTTGGCATGGTCATTCCTTAAGATAAGTACAAGCAATTCCAACAATTTCAAGTCACTCAGGGCACTTAAGTTACAATCACCTCTGTCTCTCGTATTATAGTAGGTATTGGTGTTGTGTTCGCCTCCAAGGACAGTTCCTAGGCCATAGGTTCAAGAGCTACATCTTGTATGATAGGTAATTGTAATCTCTTCACTTGCCTTTCTTAATTACCTAATCTTTGCACCATGATAATGTTCAATGGTTGGAATGAAGGAAGTTCAGGCATTTACTTAGTTGCATCTTGACAAAGTCCTCTTTCTCAAATTTCTTTGTTAATCTTCCTTCTATTAGTGCTATTACTTGCAATATATTTTGTTTTGTGATGTTCTTTCCATATCATTGTGTCTTTCAAGATTTGTAGACACATAAGGTTTGGATTGTAATGTTCGACGAGGACTTATTGGTTTGGGATGAAGTTCTTAGAGGACTTGCTTATTATTTTACTTCTGAAATGGAGCTGTCTTTGCTTAGACATTATCATCTTGATCATCCATGTCTTGGTAAGTTGAAAGATGCTTTGCTATGGATGTTCTTTGAGTCTTGATTTTTGAATCACGTGAGATAGGCAATAATATATGTGCTACCCTTTGTTGTCCATCTAGTTTTCTTAGTAGTGATCCTTTTGATTTGGTTTGCTCAGACATTTTGGTCCTGCTCATATTATGATTATTGATTGTTATAAATGTTATATTGTCGTTATTGATCATTGTTCTATACCAGTGTCAAGTGTCTAATGTAATCAAAACTCTTCTTAGTAAAATAAATACTCAGTTTTCTGCTACTCCCCATTTGTATTATACTGATAATGCTTTGAAGTTTGTTCAATCTTGTGATATAAATATGTAATAGAAATATAGTGATCTATATATTTTTGTATAAGTGAGTAAACAGGTATTTGTTTATCTAGGATCCATTCCCACACATATATAATGTATTTTATTTCACTAATAAACGTTAATCTTCTATTTTTACCCTAATCACATTGTCTTCACACGGATATTTTATTTTCTCTTAGTTTAGTACAGGCTTATGGATCAAGCAAGATGTGAGATGATGTAGCTAAAATCACTACTTAGTGAACTTGGTTTGGTTGTTTAAACAACTATGCCCATACATTGTGATAACTAGGTTGTTATTTTCATAAGAAATATTCAAATTTTTCATGAGTCTACCAAATATATTGAGATTGACTATCATTACCTATGGTATGGTGATGAAAAACTTGATTTCCACACCATGTATCCATCCAATGGAGTAACTTGCTGATACTTTTACTAAGGGGTTGGATAATAATACTTTTGAATCTCTATGTAACAAGTTGCATATGATAAATATTTATTCACTTGCTGATTGGAACTTGTGATAGAAATATATTGATTTATATATTCTTGTGTAAGTGGGTAAATGGATGTCTGTTTATCTAGGATCCATTCCCACACATATGTAATGTATTTTCTCTCACTAATAAATGTTGACCTTCTATTTTTTCCCTAATCACAAATCTAGGGGGGATGTTTGTACCATTTGGAAAGTTCAAACCAAATAGGAGTATTTTTTAAGTTGAAATGTTTAAAAAGTAATTTTAAACTTTCTTTGGTATAAATATGACCTATTTCTAGACTTTCCCTACTACCCCTTTGAAAACTCTCACAAAAGCCTAGAATCTAGCTCCCTTATACCCCTCCTATCTGCTCCCTTGTGACTGTGTTTGTTCGCCAATCATTGTTACTTGCTTTTTGAGTTCGTTTGACCTTTGTGAGAAATGAAAATTAGTTTTCATTTCAAAAGGACACAATACATATATAGTAGGGTAACTGGATTTGTAACTGGATCTTTAACTGGATAATCTAATCACACTCCCCCTCAAGCTGAAAGGTATATATTAGTCATACCCAACTTGTTACGAATATATTCAAACACATTCAAACTCAACCCTTTGGTTAAGATATTAGCAAGCTCCTCGGAAGACGGAGTGTGTGGTGTGTAGATGACTCCCTTCATTACAAGATCTCGAATGTAGTGACAATCAATTTCAATGTGCTTATTTCATTCATGGAAGGTTTCATTCTGTGCAATGTAGATGGCTGTCTGATTATCACTGTACATAGACATAGACTCATTAACTGTCACACCAAACTCCATGAGAAGAGATCTGAGCCACACCATTTCATAGCCAGTCTCTCTTATAGATCGATATTCAGCTTCAGCATTAGAGCAGGAAACCACATTCTATTTCTTGCTCCTCTAGGTGACAAAATTTCCTCTAACATATGTAAGGTATCCAGATGTAGACTTTCTATCTCCTCTATAACCTGCAAACCCAAAATTTGAAAAGGCTTCCAGTCTCATGTGCCCATTTTCTTTATATAGTAGCCCTTTTCCAGGAGTACCCTTAATATATGCAAGGACTCTTTGAGCCCTGTTTGAACTTTTTGGAATAATTAATAATTAATATATGTTCGATATATTTTAATTTCACCGCAAGTGTACGGGTTCAGATGTAATTAATGCGTAAGTACGAATTTGTTCATAGGGATTATTGGGTTGATACCTTGTTAAATTTGTGTGCTACAATTACTGGAACAATTAATACCAAAGTAATGTCACAGTTGCTCTGTTCCAAGTAATTACTAGACTGTTATTTAATTAATTCTCATATCCGTAATTCTTAGAGAAATTTCATTAAACTTAATTATGTCTTCACTTAAGCTATTTGGATTTAAAAGAGGCTCTTAATAAATTATCTAGATTTTTTTTACTAAAAGACCTAAACAATTAGGTTTTGATTCCAAATACTTAATCTTTCTTAATTTTGAGATGACTAATTGGTCTTTGGATATCCATATTCCCTTGAGGTTTAGTTGAGTTTATAAATATGTAACCTCACACGGTCTAATGTGGAATTACTCTTCTTTCACTCTAATATATTTATTAGTGTCACATCCTGGTTGTGCCATATCCTAATTTTTAGAACATTGCTGATTCCCCAAATTTGGATCATGTTGTATCCGTAAGGCTACATCATGATCCAAATTTCCCCATCATTTCCCCAAGCATGAAAGGCTGAAGAAAGAATATAGAGTTATATATACACACACTATAGTAGCATTTTTAGGCTAATAAACCTAGTAACACATCAATAAAAAATTAAATGTATTGTTATTTTTAGATAATAATAATAATTTTTATAATTTCTAATAGGCATTTTAAATCTATTTCATGAAAAATTAACATGTACAAAGTTGGGACTATTGCTAATGCGATAGTAAACATGTATTTTTCTTGATTCTTTTTTGAAACAATTTGCTTGATTATTTTTGTTGACTTAAGTTATGTTCTTCCATGTAGTACTTGGACGAAAACAAGCAGTTGATATTGGCAATAATGGATAATCAGAATTTGGGAAAGTTAGCTGAATGTGCCCAGTGAGTTCCTGACATTTTCTTTAGGTCGATGATAGATAGTACCTCAAGTTCTTGTCTGTTCTCTCTATTTCATTGATTGAACTCGTTTCATTTTAACTAGAATGTATTCCTTGTTTGTTTCTGGCTCTAATGTGAATGCACAAACACACACATATGGAGAAAGAGACTAATTTATTTATTAGTGTCTTTAAGTAGTTGACTTCCACATATCAGTTTCTTAAGCTTCAAAATCCTACAAATTAGTACCTGCAACTTATGGCATGAAAGGGAAATTTTAGTGCCTAATGTTCCTATAAATTTAGGAACTGGGGAAGGACTGAAGGTTTAATTGTATGTAGCATTGTAGCCTTACCTCCATAAATGTAGAGATTGCTTCTTGAGATCCAAACATGTGATGTTTGTGTCACAATGGAGTAGTTTTGCTATTGCTCCGTGAGTCACACCCACCCTTATTATGTGTGAGATGTGAATACAAAATTTATTAGTTCCAATAATTTCTTAGTTAAACATTAGTGCCATCAAATTTCTCTCTGAAGTTCAACTTCACAATGCACACCTCATGTTATTCATAAGCTCCTCCTTGTTAATGGAGACTTACCCATGTCCATTGCTATTTGTACTTCATCTTCATTGAAGATTACCTTATCAGGGAACTTAGCTTTTCCCTTGGAGTTAATTGTTCTTAGACTTGATCTTGCTTTGGCCTTGATCTCTTGTGGAAGTCATGACTGTTAGATTGGTGCTATTGCAAGGTGATCCTAAAAGCATGAAGGAGAAGGCATGTTCCTTTCCTAAAGTGGTCTTCATTACTTAGAAGATGACACAATTTTCTAGACAAGAATACTGCCCTGCATATACCAGTTGAAATGGAATATTTAGGCGTTCAAATTTTAGATCATTGAATAGAGAGATGTTAAGAGATATCGCGACTTTTCATTATTTCTTAGATTTACGAAGGAAATTTTGATTCTAGAAAATTTTTCAAACATTACCTTGTGGTTTGTTGGAGTCTAGGAGTACATAGGAATGTTGGTCCCCACATTTAACTCATGCCTTTGGTGTGCAACTAGTGGGGAAGAGTAGGTGTGATCCAAGATAGGATAGTGGTTCCAAGCTTTTTCTCTATTCCTTTGTTTTTTTTGGATTACCAAAGGACTTGATGTGGTTATTGAGTTTAAAGCCAAGGTAGTGGTTCTGATGAATTCCCCCAAGATAGGATAGTGATTCCAAGCATTTTCTTTAACCTTTTTATGATTACAAAAGGAGTTGATATGATTACTGAGTCTAAAGCCAAATTAAAGGTTCTGACAAATTCCTCCAAAAGAATCTTTCCATCCATAGGTAAGTGATTCCATTTTATGTCAGTCCAATTATCATAGAGAGCTACTTATCACTCTAGAGTATGTCTTCTCATCTTTCATTTCCCATTTCAAACAGTTTTCACAGATTTTTTGTGGGATGATTTTCACTTTGACTTTTAAAACAATGATTTTTCCTTGCATCATGAAGAAACCACTCTCGAACATGTATTAGTTATCATGTATCGTGTTTGATTGTTTGATAGAAAGCAAACCTTCTTCAATCAACATGTATTAGTTATCATGACAGGCACCTAGGTGCCATGGCAAAAAGTGAACATTGAACAACAAATGTGAGCATGACTAGGCATTTCTGATGATTTACCATCCTTGTGGCAATGACAGGCACCTAGGTGGGCACACTTCAGGTTTGCTTTCCAACTTTTTTCTGATTTGTTGTTTTCTTTGCTTTCTATTATATTGTCATTTTTCAATATATGGATAGATTTTGTTTTTTGTTTAGGGTGTTCCACTTTTCCAACTTAAACAAGATTCTTATTCCATTGATCTTGTATGTAGGCACTGTGGTGGAAGGTAATATTATCTACATTCTACTTGTCAGGAATCCCAATTAAACCTTTCTTTTTTTGCATTGTTGTTGTTTTGCAAGCTAATTTTCTTTTCATATGTTACAAGTTAATATTATATATACCGTTAAGAGTTATTATTTCTATATTTTTCTTTTATTTCTTTAGGAGTATCTTTATTTTTTTTTGTGTGTGTGTGTGTGTGGCGTGACTTGCCCACCTGCTCCTTTCCTGTGGGCTTCTCTCCTACTGGTATTGCACTCAACAGAACCAGCACTGTCGGTCTGTGTGCCTGTCTTCAGTCTGTTTCTGGTCTGCCAGAAATGGCTGATAAGTCATCATCCAACAACTCTTCAGTCTGATTCCCTTGTCCAGAATCTTAGTTGAACCACTGAGAAGTTAAATGGACGAAACTATTTATTGTGGGCTCATAATTTCAGGAAATTTTTGCTTGCACTTTGTATGTTGCATCATCTTACAAAACCTCCACTTGATGCAAAAGACCATAGTTATGACGATTGGAGTATCTCTGATGCTGCTGTCAGTTCGTGGTTACTTGATAGTATGGACAATTCTATTGCTCACAATGTTATGTTGCTTGAACCGGCAAAGAAGGTATGGTATACACTGCAAACTACTTATGGTAATAAGAAAAATATCAACAGAGTTTTGACATTCAATAACAGATTTTTATTGATCATCAAGGGGAGTGAACGGTTTAGAAACACTACCTTTCATGCTCTTCTTGATGAACTCAAACTCAAACTTCATCAACCTGGGACTAAAAATGTCAACAAATTGATACAATACAATGATGAACTGGCCATGCGAGCGTATATGGTCAAGGACATTAGCCATGTGAGCATTATTGCCACATGGATCACAGATCTGAGAGGTATTGGGAGTAGTTTGGAAGACTAGCTTGAGTATAGGTTGCAGTAGTGTAGTTCTTGGCTGAAAATATGGAAAATGCGGGGAAAATGAGGGTAAGTGGCTGAATGTCAAATAAGCCAGCATGGTCACATGATGTGTGGACCGCCGTCACCTGCACATAGGAGGCAGGGACACCTATCCAAACACAGACATTTTCCCCAGATGTTCTGATCGACAGGTGGTGTACCCATTATATAAATGGTTGGTGCAACATTCTCTCTCATCTTCTCAACTTCGACCCTCAGACATCCTCCCATCTCCCTTCACTTCCAGCCATAAAGAGAGGGATTTTAATCCCTGAGAGCTTCCTCCACTTAGGCAAACATCTTCCTTCACCTCTCACTACCCCTTGGTTAAAAAAAAGAAGGAAAGAAGGGTGAACTCCAACAAGTGAAAACTTGAAGGTAGGAGCTTGAAATGCTCGAGGAGAGCAATGAGTGGTTATTGAAAGAGTTTTTGTAGTGATACAAGGGCTATGGTAGAAATTTTCATTGGGTTTCCTTAAAGCTTACTTGAAATGAAACCATGCAATTAGACACTTTTTAGCAAGACTTGTGATGAAACCCTGAGGAATAGGTCTCTTCTAATTTATTTTCATGTTTTTGCATGGTATAGTGTGGAGGCTTTTGTTTCAAGTCAAGTTCCATGATTTTAGAGGGATTTTTGGCTGAATTTTTGTGTTAAGTGTTAAGCTCCTTTTTTGGCAAGGAATTTGCAAGTTTTTGTATTTTAATAGTTTGCTATAGACATGTTTTATGTTGAGTTGGGAATGTGGACGAACCAAACTCTTAAGAAACAGGTTTGTCTTTGCTAAAATCAGGCCTTGGAAGTATGGTAACACAATGCATCCCAACAGAGTAGACAGTCATTCTGCACGTCTGCCTAGAGTTCTAGAGGTGGGTTGTACCACCTCTAGGCAATATTGAATGTCAAGATCGGATGGATGTGGACAATCACTGGACGTCTGGAGTGAACATTCAGACTAGTGTTTTGAATTATTATTAGGTTTTTTCTATATTATGGCTTATCAGTTTAGTGTTTTTACTTATTAATAAAATACATAATGAAAGTGTGTAACTCTGAACCAGCCTTCTACTTAGGCCCGGTCCAGTGTTGGGAGAGTTGCTGTTTTGGGTATTAGAGACTTGTATTAGGGTTTTCTCTTCATGTTTTGTTGTTGCTTGTGCTGTTGTTAAACTGGAGAGCTGCTACCTCTTAAATGTAGTGAACACATTCACCATTGATTCTCAAACTCTTTGCCATTTACGAGTGATGATGCTTGACCGAGGTACACACAACAAAGTGTAAATAACACTGATGTCCTTATGATCCATTTTGTGGTCCCAATAAAACTAGAAATAAGAGCTTGGGCTCTTCTCTGCCGTGGTTGCAGGCTACCTAAGTAAGCCACCCTAGTGGGTGCCACTGCAAGCCCTGCCTTTCTTTAGTATCATTTTATTTATTTGTATATGACTATTTGTATCTATTATGATCCTTTTACCCAGAATCCATATATACTTAAATATAAAAGTTTAAACACATCTAAAAATGTTAAATCTCATTCTTCCACTTCTCCACTCCCCCTTTCCCAAGTCCCACATTTTCAAGCAAGCTTTCTGATGGTGGTAGCAGCTCCGATGAGGTCTTTGGTGAGGAACAATGGTTCCAATGGATCCAGTAAGGCTCTGGTGGCTCTCATGCAGGTTTTCCTGATGCCTCTACCAAGTTTGATGAGATTTGTAATGGTCCTGAAACTCTCTGGTGGAACTCTATCAAGGTTTGCAACAGCTTTTTAGTTGGAATGCTGTAAGTTCTTCCAGGGTCGCCATTACAATCCATCCTAGCATTAGATCCTTTATTAGTACATGACAAATCTAAAAAAGTTAAAAGTTAGATAATCAAGGATGGAAGTATGCATGGTGTCAAACGAGTTAAAGCCAGATAAAAGATGATAAAGTATGACAGATGTGGACATCCATATCAGTGAACTTCATCCACATCATTTTCCATCCTTTATTGTCATCAACGTAGCTTTATATTTCTTCTAATGAGCTTCATACCCACTCCTGATGGTCTCCACATCAGTGAATTTTTTCTCCAGAGTTCTCCTGACTTGAATGGAAGGTGACTTGTAGCCCCTCCTAAATACCCAATATCTTTGCATAGCCATTCAACACAAGGCTTAGTTACCAATTTGAATGGTAACCCACATTCATATAAGACATCTACGGAGAACACATCAACTAATTCTTTTTCTTTCTTCTTGTAGTGGTCATCGATTATTGTTTGTTGATTTTTTCTTTCTGCCTCTAAGCAAAAAGTCCACAGATTCTCCTTGGATGGTACATAAAACAGGACCTGCTTTTTCTACATGAAGTTTTTGCTTTTATGTTCCACGTACTAAATATATTAGCTTTTATGTTCTTGCGATGGTGCAATATTGCTTGCATGTATTTCATCAATGGTATAATAAATTTTTTTGGTTTACTTTCTTAGATCTATTTTTTTATGTCCTCATTTCACTTGCATATGGCAGTAGTTGTTTTTGAGCATTTTGTTACATCAAAAAACTCTCAACCTAAATGTGCTTTCTACCTTTTCATTTCACCATTGAAGATACTCCACGTGTTCTTGTCTTGAAGGTTTGAAACCATGCATACTTCCATCCTCAATAATCTGATTTTAACTTGTTTAGATTTGTCATATACTAATAAAGGATCTAATGCTAGGATCGATTGCAATGGAGTCCAAAGATGACTCTTGTCAAGGATGTGAATCTTTACGTGGTGTGAAGTTCTCTTCTTGCTCTTATGACATACTTTGTTAAAGTAATTTTATCTATACAAAAAAGTGGAAAATAAATAATCATGATGTTGTCAAGTTAATTCTATCTATACAACAAAGTGGAAAATAGATGATCATAGTGTTGTTAAGTGAAAGTAAATGCTTCTTGCATATGACAAATGCTATCCTATCAATCTTTCTAGAAACCATGTAGAAAAAAAATAAAAATGTTTCTTAAATTATGGTGAAAATTTTCTGAACATATAAAGTTACTAAAATAAAGAAAAAATAGCAAACAAAAAATCTGAAAGCTTTTTTAAATTTGAAAATTTCTGAATTATTCATGCAATCCAAAGTTATTTTCAATCTAATTTTTGCAAATGATTAAAAACAGAAAAAATCCTAAACCTGAAAATTTTAAGCAGAAAGTTTCCAAACAATCATATATTCTGTACATTTGACTTAAAACACAACCACAATAATGTTTGAGCAATCATATATTATTTCTGTTCAGAAAAAAATGAAAAACGAGCAAAGAAAATATAAAAATGCAATAAAAAATAGAAGTTTGTATAGAATGTGGAAGAAATTACTGGATTCTAACTAAAAATTTGTTGGAAACCTTGATAGACTTTGCTAGAGAAGTGCAGGACCATCGCAAATCTCATCAAACTTGGTAGAAGCATTGAGAAAACCTGCATGAGAGCCACTAGAGCCTTGCTGGACCCATTGGAGCTGTTGTTCCTTGTTGAAGACCTCATTGGAAGGCTTGCCGGAAAATGTGACGATCATCATTTGGGTGAGGGGACGGGAGAGAAGTGGGAAAATGAGATATAGGATTTTTAGAAGTATCTCAACTTCTATTAAGTATATATGGATCTTAGGTAAATGGATTTCAACATATTCATATAACCACATACAAATAAATAAAATAATACTAAAAAACAAAAAAAACAAAAATTCTAGACTAGCTGTGGCCCCTGCCTGTCAAAAATGTTGTGTACTGCTATTTTCAGTCTCTCAATTTATAGATGCTATTTGGCGGCTTCCACATACAAATGATGATTCTGGATGATTTCCCGATTAGGTACCAAGCTAGGCTCCAAAATAATCTCTTGTATCTAGCTGCAATTGCAGATGCCCAATCACAAATAGGTGCACCACGCCTGCAGGTTGGCAATTTTATAATTTCGTTATCACAGATTGATTTGTTGCTTACAAATTATATATATATATGTATATGTATATGTTCGGATGACCATTCAGCAACAAGGTGTCCAGTACATGCAGCCACAGGCCAATTTCTCCCCAAGAGGTTCTTATCAACAGTTCACCCCCCAACAATACCAGGACCAAACACCCCCCCATCATCAACAGATGCATACTCTACCCACCCCAGGTCATATGGGCACGCCGGAGGTCAAAAATGGCGTTCATGTAATGAATGCAGAAGCATCTCTTGGAGGCAATAGGCTGCCCGCTTAGAGTCTGCATGAGTTTGTGCACGGAGAGCAGAAGGCCGCCAGTGAAGTTGAGAAAAGTAACTGATGGTCTGATTATTATCATTTTTTTATATTTATGACATCTTTGTTTAAATTTGGATCAAGTACGTTCTTTGAAAAGATGATCAGCTATGCTATGCATTGATGATGATGATGATGAAAAAATGCCCTAGAGTTTTAACAGCTGCCCATGCCTTCAATGGACCGTGCTATCCACTAGTGTCTTTCGTTGGAAGGGAGGAGCTGGCCGATGGCCAACAAACCACCTACTCCAGAATTTCTTAACCATAATCAATAAAATCTGCCACATTTAACCAATCATGATATTTCCAACTATTCATTAAGAATTTGTTTGGTTTAGTTTTAATTTTAACTTCCTATAAACTTTTAACATTATTATTATTGTATAAATTTTAATATATAAATATTTATCATCTTAATTATTATGTAATTTTAACTTTGTTAGAGAAATTAATTTTACTTTCAATTCTAACTTCACTGAAATTTTCTGCAGACGAGAGCAAATGATCTAATTTTTAGCCAGTGAAATAAGATTTACGGTTGTTGAATCACTCTTTTTGTGCAACACGTAAAATACTCTTTTTTGTATTTGCTGCTAATTTGCTGAACCCTACACAAGGCCACTAATTTACTACTAAAATTGCTGAAGTTTCAGACTTGGTAATGTCAGCTAAAAATACCTTTAAAATAGACAACTGACAACATCAAATACCTTGAAGTAGGAAAAAGATCTTGCAGAACAATGTAATCTGAACCGAAACAACCAAATATTTTGCCAAAAAAAAACTGAAACGATCATATATGAAAAAGGAGACAATCTTACGTTGGCCTGTTCCTCTACGTACGTGCCCACGTGGAGTGTGTGGATTGGGTGAAGAAGGCCTACGTGAAAGATCGTGTTCCTGCTCTCACTAACAACATTTTAAGGGAGATACATTTTAATGGTAACATTCAATCTTGGTAGTACCTAGGGATATTTTGCTGAATATAATTTCGGTGAGATCCTATGAGCAATAAGAGCAACTTTTATGTCTCATACTACCATAGTAAGAGAATTCATCCTAAAAGATTAACCTAACAGAAGAGAAAGAGTACACTCTATATCAAAATTACAATGGTATTTTGCACTACTAATGTAGAAATATTTTGTCACATATCCAAATAGTTCATACCAATAGTTCATATCCAAATAGTTCAAGCCCTGCATGCTCTAATAACATTCTCTACTGCGGCTGATCATCTTGATACAAATACAAGCCAAGACCAAAACGAGCACAAGTTCTGCAGAATGCAATTTCTTCAGCTGCAGCAACGGGATCTTCAATTTCGGGGTCTCTCAAGGATACCGTCCCAGTTGACTCACGATATGCCTGTAACAATACCAAAATAAGTGTTACGTAAGTAATGCACTTCACAAGCAAGCAACATTGAATGGTACTAGTCAGTAAGATGCCCACTGGGAAGAAATCAAGTTTCTGACGGAAGATTATTGAGCATGTTGGGAAAATAAATTACCTCACCGTCAATGCCCCGCACGGTAATCCGATAAACAACAGTGACAGTTGCCTTCTCCGAGAAAACGACATCACAGATTTCTCCACACCAGCCTGAAAGAAAGGGTTTTGACGAAAACCACATCAGTTGGTCGATCAAGTTACATTTTAGTTCAAAGCATGTGTATGTCATATCACATGGTTATGTTCTACTACTTTGATATGTACAACCACTTTTAAATTAAGCAAGTTCATAATCCTCATCTTCCACACAAGACTACACTTATGTTTAGCATGGTGCAGCACTATATAAAATAATATGCTGGTTAAATTTTTATATTGGGCATTTGCATTTTTCCCCACTGACTGAAATAAGGACAAAATCCACCTGTATGTCTCAATAATTCCAACTGATGAACTTATAAGTTTCAATGAAGAATCAGTTTAATCTGACAATTCAAACAGAAAAAAAAGAAGACAGTTTAGAATGCTTACTGAACAATATCCAGAAATCAGAAAATTAAAAAAAGTATTGCTGAATTGAAAGTCAATCAGTTGCACAATTGTAGTGTGGTTAATCTATCAGATAATTAGCCAATGAATTATAATAGTAAAAACCTATTTTGATATATTTTGTAGTGGATTTGTTTAGTGGCTTGTTTTTAAAGGCTGATAAAATCAAGGAAAGATAAGAGAACCACCTCCAACAAGAAATCTAGATGATCCACTATGTTAGTATTTTACTATTTTAAATAAAGATCTTTGCTTCTGCTCACTCAATTTGACTTGCCACAACTAAAAATTTCCATTTTTACATGATATGCTTCTCCAAAATATCGGAATACCACAATACTAGTTCACTCAACATGGTTTTCATTTTTTTATGGGCAATAAAGCAAAAATATATTAAAAAGGTAAAATCAGAGGCTTACACAAGCCTTAGGCAGACTCACTTCACTCAAACTATCACCTTATTGTTACACCGAAGACAACATTGTCTACGTGGAAGATGCAAGAGAGAATAACACCAAGAAAAAAAATTGTAGCAAGGAATCCCCAAGCCAATCATCAACCCTATTCTCACTTTCTTCTCTACCTCCAAAACTCCCATCCAAAGGCTAGTTACCCTCTTCGATCTCCCTCTCCACCAGCCCCTCTCCATCGCCATACCATTTTCCTCTAACCACTTCATTCAATAACATTGATCTAACTTAATGGTACCATAACCAGTTACCAAGTAGAGCTAAATTCACAGACTTGAAATCACTAATGCCTAGATCCCTTTTCCATTTTGGTCTACAAATTGTGCTACATGAGATCACCTAAAGACCTAAAGCATGCCCTTTTTTGTTTACTTTCCACAAAAACTGGCAAACAATGCAACCAAAATAGTGGATTGGAAAATTGAACAAGGCCAATGCAACTAAAGTAAAGCTTGCCTTTAAATGACAAAAGATGGCTTACCTAATTAGATAACTGCTGGTCAAAACGATCAATCATAGGCTGCCAATCTTTAGTCCTTGGTCCAAGGGTGTTGGACCCAAATACTTAAAGGGGGAATGATTCAACTTTGCACCCCATAAATGTTGCAACTACCTATACTTCCTCTAACAAACGCACACCAATCATAGTTGATTTGTGAAAATTTAAAAGCAACCTTGTAACAATACAAAGTAGACATAGCAAGTACTATAGATGGTTTATTGCACTTGGTTTGCCTCACAGAAAATGAATGTATTGTTAGCATAATGCAGATGAGAGACAATAACCACATTCAAATTCACCTGTGCAGTATCCATTAGCTTACATTGAGAATGATATGAAATTTTTATGGTATTCAATCCGATCACATCATTTCAGTGGCCTCTTCCTATGAAACTTCAAGAAATGCTATCATAGGTTTTCTCAATGTCCAACTTTCATGCTAGCTCAGCCTGCCTCTACCTTCCATTAGCTGCAATACATTTATGTGCTACAAGAAATCCAACCAAAATCTGTCTACTATCAATAGATGTGGACTAATAATCGTCAATCAAGTGAGGCAACAATGATTTTAATCTCTCTGCCAAACATTTAGCCGCTACTTTGCATACTCCATTTTGTAGACTGTTGGGCTAGAAGTCCCTAATATCCATTGCGCTAGTCTTCTTGGGGGCAAGAGTTAGAAAGGTTTTGTTGGAAAGACCATCATGTTGGCATTAAATCATCTTTGTTCAGATCTTAGAAATTCTGAAAAACAGCATGAAAAAACCATCCAATCTTGCGGCTTTATCCTCAGCCAAGGAGAAACCACTCTCTTCACTTCATCCTCTGAAAAATTGCTTCAATTGCAAACACTTGCAATACTGAGATGCAATTGAAGTCTAGATCCCATAATTCAAGAAAATAATGTTTCCTATTTCTATGATGGGCCTCAAAGTGATCCTCAATGTGTGTGAATGCTATTTTTGTATGCTAGACAGAGTTTTCCAAATCTGATACAAGCCAAGCAATTAAATCATCGGTGATTAAAGGAAAGCTGATGTAAGAACCTAGTATTCTTGTCCTTTACTTTCAACCAAGGAGCCTTTAACCACTGGCTTATCAAATCGTTTTCCATATTTCACCATTCTATCATCGAATTGGACAGTTCTTGCATTATAAACTCATGGCATGCATGTCTATTTGTATAATTGGTTTCCATTTGCATTTTAGAATCTGATTCACTGTTAAAAATGGATTGATTTTATGCTTTTGTTTCATATCAAACATAATTGTTCTCATTTAACAACTTACCTCTGTTGATTTAGCATATTCCACGTGCTTATTTACTTGACAGACTATTGGTCCATCTGAGAATCAGTTTGTGATGCTTGCCATGAATCTCCAAGGTCTTTCTGGTAGTTAACTGTATGCGTATGACCTTGCTTTAGCATTGAGTTGATTTTTTGCCTTTACGTGCATGGGTTGCATCAATTCACTTGTTATGACAACATTTATTAATTTTTTCTACCTCATGGTGACACCATATTTTTTTGGTTTTTAGGAATTTAGTGAATTTCTACAAAAGAAATTACATGGTCATTTTAAAAGGTGAGCCTGATGACACCCATGCTCATTTATTCTTTATGCCTTATAACCAGTTGATGTCATCACATATCATCAAATACTGTAGGATCTGAAGCACCATTGCAGACTACCAGATTTTCAATGTTTGGATTGACTTTGAGAAGACATTTTAAACATTGACCAAATGGTTCAGTGCCTGCAGGATTTTTCTTTTCTTGTAGGAATCCCTGCTATTTTTATTTAATGGAAGTAAAATTTAACTACGTCATTAATAATCTAATAATATAATCTACTATAGTTTAAAATTTCAACCAAAACTGAGTTGTATTCGCTATTTATTTTTATCAAAAATTTAAATAGTTGAAATTTGACAAGATTTGTTGAATTTTAAAACCTTAAGATCAAGGATTCATGTCTGTTTAGATTAAGCGAAAGCTACACCATGCATTTATAGATGTTAAGTAAATATCCATATTGGAATTATTTATCTCTATTAATTTATTTATAATACTTCATAAAGTACTATACTTTATAATATTTTTTAAAGTATGATGCTTTGTAAAACTTTACCACTAAAGTATCATCTATCCATAATTTATGGTTTAGAAAACTAGGTTATAAAGTATGAATATATGCAAAAAATCAGTGTTGCTGATGCATGAGTTTAGATTAAATACTAAATAATTTGTAAAAATAAAAAATTTAAAAAATAACACTTGACTATGGGAAACAATTTCCTGTAGACACCTACGGCCACGTTTTCTGTTGATAAGAACGATTGACAAATGCAAGCTTAGGAAGAAATAGGGCAAGCATCTACATCGTTACAGCAGTAAATCAAGCAAGACTAGGTCAAAGATGATGAAAGCAGGAAGCCCGCATAATTAAATTCAGATACATATGATTCAATTCATAATTGAAGAAGAGGCAAGAAACTTGGCTGACCGCAAAACTGGACACCAAAGGAAGCGAAACAAATACACACCTGCTGCATAGAAGCTCAGCAATCGATTGGCATGATACCTGAAAACAACAGGAAATGGAACATAAGTGAAACGAGCCCAATCAAGAATCAATATCCATCTGACAAAGAAGAGCACACATACCAAGGAATGGTATTATCCTCCTGCTTGACGATGTTATCCGGGATTCGCTTGTTGAGGTCCCTGAGTATCTCCACCAGCGGCCTCGTGCATACCACCGATGGAGTCGCCTTGTCCATCGGTACCACATAATTGGAGGTCGGCATGGACCCTCCGCCACTGTCGCCGGCGCCGATCCCGATGCCTTTCGACCCCATAGCATACGCTAGAGTCGACCATCTACCACATCCGCCGCGGACGCTCGCCGTGGCGGTTCCGGTAACTCCGGTTCTCGCCGCCGCCTTGATCCATCGGTTGGAGCGCGGAGGAAGCAGCATTTGGGCGATGGCGGCCATCGGTCGTTGGAAAACACAAATCTCCCTTTTGTTTGGGGAAGCTTGAGATGGTCCCAAGCCTTCGTGCTCCGTTTGGGCGCTCGCGCTCTGGTAGGTATGTAAAAGAGAAGAAGAGAAAAACAGACAAAAGAAGCTTGCAATAAATAAATAAATAAACAGGTATGACGTCAAGGTTTGATTTTATTTTGAATGAATTTCATTTATTACGTTAATTTTAAAAAAGTTCGTATCTTTGAAAAATATAAAAATAATAAATTAAATTTTTTATTATTTTTTATATTTTTCAAAAAATACAAATTTCCTTCCTTAATATGTAATCTTTTTAAAAAAAATCAAGTGAATAATATTATAGATTATATATCAATGAGATATTTTTAAAATTGGTAGAAAAATTACATTGTCTCTTTAACCAAAGAGTCCAAAGAGCACACGTTTGTTTGTACATCATGTTACCACACGCTGGGCACGCAAGGGTGGGTGAGAGTATACTATCTTTGCATCGACGCATGTGCAAAGTTGAGATGCAACGAAGAGTTCAAGTCAATGTTTGTACAATAGTTGGAGCAGCTTTAGGCCTCTTTTGAATTTTTTCACGCGGAATTTTTAATTTTACCTTCGTCAATTTAATCTATTTACTTGTTAATAAATATCATAATAAAATTTCTATAAAATAGTGAATGACAAGATAGAAAATCTAGTAGAAAAACTTAAAATTTCTACTACAAAGGTAAATAGTGAACGACCACACTTTTGCAACGGATCGAGATGCCACCTTGTTGATTTTCAGGAATTTCTCGTGATTGGCGTGGGCAAGGGTGTGCGTGACAATTCAAGGTGAAAATGTACGGTAAAGGTATTTTTGATATTTTACATTAATTACTACAATAAAAAAAATTACAATTACTATTTATTTATTTTATTTTACTATAATTACTATACACAACATATTCCGTGTAGTAAAAATCACACATCAACTTATTAACAAACACAACCTTAAATTCCTCTTATTCTACGGTTCAAATTTGTTTGCTTACTTTTTCACAATTCTAATACTTCATGGTATTTGAATTCCTAACAAACAAATAAGCCTAAAGAAGAAACAAGGGGAAGGAAATTGTATATCACTGACCAAGTAGAATAATACTAGATATCTGAAAAGGAAATTGTAACAACTACCTCATTTGGTTCATCACACCATAATTAACAATATTTTTGTTCGGTAATAAAATGTAGTTTGTAGGTTCTTGCGAAACATAAAATTCATTGATAGATGTAACCTTTTCTCTTCAAGCGGCATGGGGCATCCATTACTTTTGGAAGGACCAGTACAGTGCTACAAAAATAGTCGACTGCATGAGTTAGAAAGTTGGTTATTGCCTCAAATAAATAGTTACCGCATGTCATCTACCAAAAAAGTAGTTACCATATATCTTTTATATGCAAAAACAGATTCCCTTCTTCTTTCAACCCTCTTTGAATAAGAGATTTCACGAGAGTTTCACTTGCATTTCCTCTTCAACCATGGCAAATATATCTTCAACCCTGGTGAGAACAAAAAACATATATCCCATATTAAAGGAAACTGGGGTCTAGATGTTCGTGAAAGAGATGATTGTTGCACTTGGCACTTTGAGCAACAATATATTCACTCAAATAGGTGAATAACCATACCAGCAGCTGCTTTCAGTTTCAAATTGCCATGATTTCATCTTGTCATTAAATTCTAATCTTTTGAAATAAGCAAAAGGATTAATCAAACATCACAAGGACTAAATCAAAAGCAATCTGCATCCACTTTGAGAACATCAATTATACTTCAGTGGAAGACAAGATATTAGGAAAAATCATGAAGTCAACTTTGATACAAGTTAGCAAATTTTCATAGACATGTCATGTTTCACAAATGTGGAATGATATTTACTTGTATTTGACAACAACAAAATCTTGGTAGACATATCATATTGATATTTCAGCACCAAACTTTGCATCAAGTGAGGTTTGGATTTTTTGTGTAATGAGACCTCATATTGGTCAACATGTGGTCAGCATGTTGTCTCTCAAAGGTCCTTTTTCTACAGATACATATTCCCTTCATTTCTGTCTCATTTTTCTACTCTACTCTTTCTATTTTTCTCCTACAAGCCTCTGTAGCTACCATTGTCTCACCAAAGTTGGCTGCTACTTGTCAGAGAAGCTCACCAAAGCCTTGCCAGAGTTGCTGCTGCTGGTAAAAGTAGTAGTTGCTGCTATCCACATTTTTTCCAACTTTTCAAGTCTCCATCTTGTTCCATTTATATCTTAAGGCAGTTTTTATTTTTTTTGTTAAATTATTTTTGAATTTTTTAAGTAGATCTTCATTATTTATATTTAGATATATTCATATTTGTAAACTTTGTATTGGATTTATTCATATTTTCACCAAATACACTTTGAAAACATGTATCTCATAAAGGTTTCATTTGTTTTTAACTTCTTTTTAACTCCTAAAATCACTTACAACGTCATTATTATTATATAGATTTTAATGTATAAATTTTTATCACTCAAATTATTATGTAATTCTAACTTTATTTGTGAAAACAATTTTAGTTTTAACTTATCAACTCCCAAAGTTAAAAAAATTTATTCCCAAACACACCCAAAATTTACATTGCAAGCATTTACTATCACTAGATCTACCATAGAAACATGCATATTTCCTTAGATCTACCTAGAAAGAGTTATTGCTCTATTTTTCATATAAATATTGTATTTTTAAGCATTTTCTGCAACTTCACAGGAATATTTTTAATGCCATAAATGTCTAAAAAATAAATTTAGATATTATTGGTATGCATTATTGATTGCCATAAATTGTCCTTAAATGTCATGGAATTCATAATTTTGAAACTTCTGCAATTTGACCAAACTACTGAAATTTCCAACAAGGTCTAACATGTTTCCCTTTTATCAGATCAAAGTCAGGCACAACCAAAGTTGAAGTCCATGGGAACATAGATCCTAAACAAACGGAAGGGAGCCAAGTACATTGTGATATTGGTGGTTGAACATTATGGCAAAGGTCGTGAGTTCAATTCTTGGCATATGAAAAAACAAACGTAAGGGGTTCACTATGAATATCATTAAAGGAATCATACTTAACAACGCAACATATAAGCTTCCCATCTGATTGTACACATACAGAATGATTTTTGGTTTGAAAGTGGCCATAACATAAATAAAGATTTAGTTACTAAAAAATGGCACCTGCTTAAATTTATAAGCATTGAGAAAAGTAAGCAAGGGTTTTAGCAATAGATTCTAATTTCAATTACATGCACAAACAGATTCTAAATTGTCACTACCTGTGCATGTCAATGTTTATATCAGAAAGCCAAGCTGTCAAGTAAACCTGCGTCAAAGTTGGACAATAATGAGATGCAGAGCATTAAAAAGCAGAAATCACCGAAACTTCAAAAAGGTAATGCTGCTAACAATAAAAAAATGATTTTCAGAGACAGCCAAAGACATTGAAGTACCTCAAAAAATTCTATGTTGCACAGGAAGTTGACTTAAGTTGACATAGAATGGTAGATGACAAATAATATTAGTTCTGTAGAGATAATCCTAACCTGTCAGTTAATTGTTAATGCCAATTATATAGCCATGCACAAGTTATGCCTTGTCAATGATATTTGAAGGGGAGAGAGATTGAGACACAGAGAGAGGAGGGGGTCAGGGGAGTATGCAGACCCATCCTGTAGTGGTGTCCCCAGAAAAGTCTACAACTTATTTGGTAGATGGTTATTCAAAAATCTGTCTTGTAGAACTTATTAATCTCCAAATGTTATAAGTAGCAAAAAATATACATATTTTGTTTGTACTAAGGGTGAATGTTGCATTTGCATTTTGCATAGCCAAGACCAAATAAAACTCCTCTATTAGCATCATTTGCACACTTTCTCCATGGTAAAGAAAAATCTACTATTACCCATGGATTGTTCATGTGACCAATTATATGTTCTTCTTAATGTCATTAAATTCACAAATGTACACATGCACTGGCGCACTTGCACATGCACACACATACATGCACATATATATGAGTTCAGTTGTGATTAACTGCAACCAAATTTTCACTTATTACAAGAGGGATGCTTGCACGGATAAGAGAGAAGATCACCTACAGTTACACGTAAATGATCATTCTCCTGTGTATATGTGTGTGCAAACAACCACATAATACTTATCTTTCCCTCTCCACCTCACATGGTACCAAATCTCCAACTCAAACCTAATAATACAAAAAAAAGGAAAGCCCTCGACAACCACCTATCAACATCTTTCATCAGACAACTGTCACCCTTGCAGCACCAACCTCAACTTTTATGGCCCCTCATCTGTGCTGCCCCTCCTCTCTCTAGAGTCATCATCAAGCAGTCAAGGCTAGGTGGCAACATCGCCAGTTCCTTCCTACATGATTGACAGTGTAGACAACCACAGCTGATTTTTCTGGCAATCTAGGCTACCACAGATGCTTTTCACCCTATTTCTTTGTGGATACATGACGTCCATGTGTTGTGCCTCCAGTTTGTCTTTTGTGCCAATGTGATTGTTTGTGCAAAGTTGGTGCCATTCTTCAAATTTGCAATCAATCTGTGCAAATCAGACTGTGCTCGTGTTCTGTGCCTATCTAGTGTACCAACGGCATTCCATGTGTCAATAAAGAATATAAATGAAACTTCCTAAAAGTTAATGGAAAGAACTATTTGTTCTGACTGAAAATCTGCATGACTTTCATTGTCACATCATATGCTACATCTTAATATCTTATAGATACTCCTAAGATAAGTAGTGACAATGATTGTGTGTCATTGTTGAATGATATAGTGCAATCTGTCAGTGTCATTGCTGATGGTGTAATGATGCTTCAGACTGCAAAGGGAATATGGAATACCCTAAAGACAATGCATGGACATGGAGAAAAAAATATATCATGAGTTTATGCCATTTAGTAGTAGATCTTCACCACTTTTTCCAGGAGAACAATCTGTAATTTTTAGATGTACGTTGAGATTTACCAGTTGTTGATTGCCAATATATACAAGATGAAGTAATATAGAGAGGACTTAGTTGTAGCTACATATTTGTCTAGCCTCAATCTAGAGCTATCTTCCGAGAGTAAAGATAAGATTCCAGGTGATATGGGCATTGTAGAACAACAAACTAACTTCTCTAAGGTAGTTGGATTTCCATTACCACAGACTCAAGTTTCAATTCAGTCAACCATCGTTGCCCCCACCTCTTGTGGTCATGGTGGTTGTACCAAGTGGTAGGATTGAACATCACTGGTAGAAGTGCTTTGGCAACTTTGGTGCACCACAGTGGGTCAATGCCATTACATAGCACACATGTGATGCCATTATTGACCAGATAGTCACCATTTCTTAAATTGATTACGTGTAGGTCTTACATAAACTCAAGGGTCTCTTCCTACATATCAAATACGCACGACCATTTCACCACCTTTCTGAATTACCTGACATTTGTTGTTTCTATTGTTGATAGTTGCACCTATTTCATGTCTAAAAAAGGGACCATACAATGCTCTTCCTAGATTATAATTAATAAGATCCTTTATGTACCTATTAAACTATTGTCTATTAGTGTCATCATAAATAGTTTTCCTATGTGACTTTCTTTCCTTTTCACCTTATTTTTCAAGATTCACCGAAGGGAAGAGCATATCAAATACGCATGACCATATACCAGGCACTAGCATCATCGACCTCCACATCCAAGCTATCTATTTTACGATGTTACTGTTTAGGTCACTGATCTCACCGCAAGATCAAGAATTACCTTAAATTTCAATACCACCTTTTGATTATGAGTTATCATGGTTGGGTAAACTTTGTTGCACTACCTTTAGGACTGTCTTGCATCAAGTTAGAGATTGTGCGAGTTATTCATTGGTGATATTTGAAGTAACACTATCATGCTATTTAGGAGTTTGTCATACAATGAGTCTGAGACGAATATCTTTCTGGCTTTTTAGCCATTTGCGAAAAATATCGAGTTAAAATTTATTATTCCAGATTAATAGAATATTTATCATAAACATGAAATAAATTAGATGTTTTCATTTCTAATTTAAAATTTCCTATTGAATTATAATTTCTAATTTTTAATATAATTTTTTATAATTCTTAAATATTCTAATAATAAATTTATGTTTAACATAAATCAATAATATAAAATGTTTCCTGCATGTAATTTGCATGTGTTTTTCGCTAGTACCTAGAAAGTGTACCAATATGCAAAAACAAATACATACACAGTGTACACACGATACAATTGCACCCGTAACCAAATCTAATTGGTTACAACCTACAAGTCATAACAGTAATCGTTTTTAACAGAGAATTCATAACACTTGATAGAAATATCATGTAACGTATTCTCAGAAGCAAACCATACCTGTAGTATTTCTCTGTTCGGATTTGGGTTATCAGATTCAAGATTCTTAGTTCCAGGGAAGAATGGCTGACAATTTTCCTTGCAAATCAGATTACACAGGCTCAGATCATCAAATTCACCATGATAAAGCTTGTCTGACCAACATAACCCAGTATTCTTTTCTGCTGAAGGTTCTTTACAACTGATAGACAGTAGCTCAACCACAAGCAACCGCTTAAGGCAAAAACATATAATGATAAGTTACAAAAAACCTTCAGTGGCAAACATCATATGAAATCACAAGAAAGAAAACAATTCACTAGGCTAGGAAATACCAGCACATTGCAATAATTTACCTTGAATTGTAGCTCCAATCTAAACATGCTGCCAAGCTCCTGAGCCAAATTTTCTGCACTCATTTAATATACAAGAATCTTAAACAACCAAAGACAATGTGCATATTATTGATCAAAGATCTTTATTCCATAATTCATATTATTATGCCAAACGGGAGCTATGGATGAGACCAAAATTTATTGTTAAATCACACTTTTAAGTAATTTTATTTATGTTTAGTCAAAGATAAATTGTGTAAAAACTAATCTCATCTTATTGTATTCACAATTTCTTGTCTCTGAATTCTCTCCTGTTTTAAAATTTAGATATTGCATAACAAGCCCATCTAGCTAGTAGGTGGTCTTAAATACTTGCTGCATCTATTGACATGGAGACCTTTTGGATGGGATAGGAAGAGAAACAGAGTCTTGATAAGGCTAGGACGAGTCTTGATAATGCATGCATTGCATTGATTCCATTTGGAAGACTACAAAAATAATGAAGTTTCAACTTATTTTATTGGTGTTGTAGTGTTGAAGGTGTCAAGTGGATTAGATCCTAGTGTTTTAGACCATGAGCAAGATCTTCGTAGAAATGAAAAACCTACTTGGTTCATTGGTTAGGTTTTTAATGTCAATGAATACATGAATTCTTCACATTTTGATCTATAACTTGCAAAACCTATTGAGTTTGAAAGCTTGCAAGGTAGAGAAGCTAGGAAAATGAAATGTGGAAACTCTCAAGCTAAACTTCACGTCACACACTGAGGAAAAACACTTGAGGAAGAGAAAGAGAAAAAGAGATCTTATTCACTTAAATGGAAATTACACAACTTGCAAATTCCCACACACTCGTCTCTCTCCTCCCCAAAAGAGACTTACAAAAGACATATGTCACACATGTATACTCTAAAAGACCAGTTCATTCATACTTTTATGCCACAAAAATCTTTGTTTCACATGTGTAGGTAAAAAGCTCTCGTGGTTGACTGGTCATTGTGTGGGAGAGAGAGGAATTCATGTGGAGAGAGAAAATCACAATTCATGGATCCATGCACACCATATACCTCAATTGTATAACTTAGGATGCTCCACTGTTGCCAAGCTTAGCTTGCGTACAAGCTCTGCAGAAATCAGGTTCTTCTGACTCCTAGAGTCAATAAGTGTGTCAACCACCTCCTATTTCACCTACATCTGAAAGGTGAACAACTCTTCCTCTTTGTTGTCTGTGCCTCTCCCAGACTTGGACCTCTTTTTCGGGTGTAACTTCCAAGACTGGGACTTCACATAGCCTTTCTTGCTGCAATACCAGCAAGTCTTCATCAACTTATCCTACAACTTCCTTGGCTGCTTGTTCATTGAGTTCTTCAGTGTTTATGAGACTTCTGCCACACCCGTCTCCTCTTTTTCTTACCATCTACAGGCTGAGAATTGAGAAATGCTAATGTCAAAGATAGATTTGTTGTTGTCATTCCTTCAACGTTCTTCATGTCTTGTTGCATCTGTTGTACAATAGCAACTTGCTTACTCTTGTCCCACTAGGATTTGAGACACATTTCCGGGTGCAACTCCCAACACCTAGACATTATATGATCCTTTTTGCTACAGTGGTCACACTTTTTAGGCAACTAAGAATAATCTAGCATGGAAGAATCTCCTTTTCTTCTTTTCTCTTTATGCTTGCTGCCAGAACGAACTTGCCTCCTCTTTCACCTTCTCCTTTGGCCGCATAAATCCATTCTTCTCCTTACTTGTAGTGGCTTGAACTGCCATCTTAGTTACACCTTGCACTCAGAAAAGAGTCAATTCTTTGCGGATAGGTGGTGCTAATCTCACAAAATACTCTTGTCATACCTTCACACTCTAACAAATGTACCACAAGCCTTCAAAATTCTGTAGTGTACTCTTGAACGGATTGTCCTTTCTATTGCCACAGGACATACCACCTCAACCACTGCTTGGCCAAAAATCCTATAGGATAGAACTTCGATTACAACAACTTCTTGAAATCTTCCCAAGACAATTTAGAAGTATCGTGACCCACAACAAATCCATTCCACCATGCCAATACATGGTCGGTAAGCTTAAGTCGAGTGTAGGCCACCTTCTCACTATCTTGATAACTATGTAAAGAGAAATAAGTTTCAAGATGTGCAACTTACAAATCCAACTTCTCTACATTAACGATCCTGTTGAAGTTCAGAATTACAATCTGAGCCTCCACTCTAAAAGGTCGATCCACCTGCAATGGCCAGTTGCATGAAGAGGGTACTTTCATCTCGTACTTCACCTGCAGAATCACCTATTTTCCTCCCGACTCAACCTTTGTCTCCACTCTACCGATCCAGCCACAAATCCACCTTATGGTTGACTTGATCTTGCCCACAAACGAGCAAAACTTTGCGTCTAACTCGGGCTCCTTCTCAATTGCGCAAACTCATGAACAACTCCTTAAAGCTCCTCTAACTGGTCAAAGCTACAACCACCCTTGGTCAACACTTCTTAATCGTATCATCAAACTCGTCAATCAGGCCCCTTGGTGCCATTGGTCATGGCTTCAAACGAGCTACCTACTAACAATAGACCAATCGATAGCATCAAGCGGTCATACCGTATGGATTCCAAAAGCTTCAACTGCACCACTGGTAGGTGATACGACCACTTAGTTGCCCCACCTGTATCGGGCTTCCACAGGTATCTTTGTATAAACTTGATATGACCAGTCAGTGGCATTGAATGGTCACGCTGAACTCCCCCCTCAAAAACATTGCAGTTTGCTAGACTTTAGTATATCGGTCAATGGCACCACCCGATTACACTAGATCCATACTCTAGTCACACCAGAGTCTCCTCTAGCCAAGCCATTCATTGCAATGCACCAATCAGTTGCATCAATCGATCACACTAGACTTAAACTCTAATCACACCAATGTTGATTGCACTACTACACCTCGACACATAGAACTACCTACCTCAGTATATTGTCTAATCACACCAGACCTAGACTCTGGTATACTACGTTACCTGTGAACAATACCAAACCTCAGTATACCATTCGATTGCACCAAACATGAAATTCAGTATAACGGACCTATGACCAAAAAATTGAAAATTTACAGGTTAACTTCTTTTGCTTCCAAACCTTACATGTGATCTTGTACTCTGATCTAACCACAGATCACATTCTCATGGTGGTCTTGCATGGATCTAGCCACAAATCACATTCTCATGGTGGTCTTGTACTGATCTAGCCACAGATCACATTCTCATGGTGCTAGAAGATGTCTGGGTTTGGGCTCAAGTACAAACTATGATAGCAATGCCACACAATGATGATGGTGGTGGTGATACTAGTGTTGTGGTAGTGGTGATATGCCGCATTCTTCGAGTCAAAAGCTACCTAGTCCATTGACAAAAGAGGCACTCTATTTATATAATTTGAGATCAAGATCATAGAGCCAAGTCATCTTATAGATATGATTATGAACAAATGTTATACCATTACATAAGAAAAAGGACAAAAACCACTGATGACACAACCATAAGCATCATGGGAGGGAAATTACAGTCATTTTTGTCACAAATATTTGGTGGCTTGTAAATGTTTCCACTAATATGATCTTCAATTTTTAATATGTTTTCTTTTTACAAAAGATTGATTCTCAATATGATACCAATATTCTATTTCTTGGGTAGTGGGAGGTTGTGGCAAGACTAGGTTTAGATATTACCAAGTTCTCATAACATCTAGAGATTAAGGAAAGTGTGACTCAAAATTATTCTTAAAGGGTTGTTATATACATATGTATATAAGCAAAGCCTACTTCATGGATATTGGATTATCCATTAAACAAAGAATTATAATAAATCCAACTAGAAAAGAAAATATCCAACTAGAATCCAATTAGCCAAGACAGAGGCACAACCACCCATCCAATTAGACATAAGACAAAAAAAAGAGATGCAAATTAATAATTTTTCTCTATAGCAAAAAAGCAAAAGTTTCAGTCTTCTCAAAAACTTTCAGCCAAATATTTTAAATTTTTTCCATACACCACCATATTATAGCATAATTTTAATGAAAGGTCCTCATTTGAAGTAAGCAAGTTAGAATGCACATACCAAATTCTTGTATTGACCATGAAGAGAATACCGGAATCCCTCCACCATCACCCAAGTCATTTTCATCTTCTGAACTATTGAAGAACTGTACAAGTGAGTTAGTAGTTGATCCTTTTAGAAAACATCGCATGCAGCTTGATGACTTGAACAATTGAGAAACAATATCAACCTGCAATTAGCAGAAAAAACAATATTAACATGCACAAGAATTTCTAATCAGATCACAAATCAAATAGGTTGGGATGCCAATCAGAATACATCTAAGAGGATATGATGGAAATTACAACCAAGGATTTAAATTTATTTAGATATAAATGTAGGCACCAAGGCTTAACTTGATCACACCATAGACGGTTGCCTCACCTTGCCTTAATTAAGAGGATCTTCGGTTAGATTCATTTAATTAAATATAAAATTTTTAAGAATTTTGTTTGCAAATATTTATTGATAGAATATTACTGAAATATGAATATTTATTGAAATGTATAATCATATTATTACTGAAATATACATGCTGGTTACACATTATATTTCATAAATATCTTAAGATTATTTATGTACATGCTGGTACTTTATATTTTATAATCAATGTTAGTTGGGTAATGATAAAGGTAGAAGTAGATATTTATTACAAAATATTTATAAATATATATACCATATACATGAAAAAAATTAAAAATGGAATTTGAATAGGTGCCTAGGTGCCACCTAGACATTGCCTAGATGCCCACACAACTTGGCACCTTAATAACTGTTGAGATGTGTAAATGAGATTCTAATTACATCATTATCATTTACAAAGGTATTTATACAAGAGATTAATGGGCCTATTGAGCCTTCTCTCTAACACTCTCCCTCAAGTTAAAACATATATATCTAGAAACCCCAGCCTGTTACATAAATTTTCAAACAAGCTAATTCTTAAAACTTTTGTAAAGATATCAGCAATCTCCTCAAAAGAGGGAGTATAAGGCAAGAATATGATCCCATTCTCCACTTGTTCATGAACATAATAGTAGTCTATCTCAATATACTTGATTCGTTCTTGAAAAGATTCATTGTTGGCTATATAGATGGCAGCTTGATTATCGCAGTGCATAAGCATAAGTTGAGTAACACTAATTCCTCATTTCAATAGTAGGTTCTTTATTCATACAATCTCACTAGCTGTTTGAGACATAAATCTATATTCTGCTTCAGCACTTGACTTGGAGATTTATGTCAACCTATGTCAATCTATATTCTGCTTCGCCAAGTCACGAGATTCCCACCAACAAAAGTACAATACCTGAAAGTAGACTTTCTTCTATAATCACCTCCATAGTCTGAATCAAAGCATGCTTCAACAAGCAAATGTTCATGCCTGGAGTAGATGAGACCCTTTCCAGGATTGCCTTTGATATATGCCAAGACATGTAAAGCACCATTCCAATGTATCTGTTTGGGTTCCTGCGTAAACTAGCTAAGAACACCAACAACATAGGAGATATCTGGTCTGGTGACAGTGAGATATATAAGTTTGCCAATAAGCTGTCTGTACTAGGTAGTATCTAGGTAAGGCGAAGAGTCACTATCCCAGAACTGAGTGCTTGTCTCCATAGGAGTGGGTTCAAGTTTGCAGCCTAGAAGACTTCTTTCCTCCAACATATCTAGAGCATACTTTCTCTAGGATAGTAACAACTAATCACTTTTGTATGTAAATTCTATGCCAAGAAAGTATTTGGGTTTTCCCAGGTCCTTTATAAAAAAGTATTGTACCAAGAAATTCTTAGTAGAGAGGATGTCTGCAATATCACTACTAGTCAAAATGATGTCATCCACATAGACAGCCAAAATGACATACTTGTCTGAGCTTTTCCTGATAAAGATAGATGGATCTACAATACATTTTTTGAAATTATGCTGCAATAGGACAAAGTTGAACTTGGAAAACCAAGCACAGGGACTCTTCTTCAGTCCATAAATGGCCTTCCACAACGAACAAATTGTATTCTCCCCTTGAGCAACAAATCCTGGAGGTTGCTCCATAAAGACCTATTCATCAAGGTCACCATATAGGAAGACATTACTCACATCCATTTGAGAAAGAGACCAGCCTTGATTGGCTGCCATGAACAGTAAGATCCGAATGGAGTTGAGACGGGCAATCAGAGAAAAAGTTTCAGCATAATCCACACTATAGGTCTAAGTAAACCCACTAGCAACAAGGCGAGCTTTATACCGGTCCACCGTGCCATCAGGATTGCATTTGATCGTGAAGACCCAATGACAACCAACAACAAGAGCATCCAAAGGGCAAGGAATCAAGGTCCACATGTCACAGTTGACTAATGCCTGCATTTCAACATCCATGGCCGCCTTCCAATGTGGAAGGGCAAGTGCTTCTTGAACATTCTTGGGAACCGATTCCAAATGCAATGAGATAGCAAATTGGCGATGAAAGGAACCAAGAGAATCATAAGAGACAAAGTGAGAAAGAGGGTGAGCTGTGGAAGAATGAGTACCTTTGCAATGTGCAATAGGAAGATCAAGGTCGAAAAAAGGAGGATCTACAATGGAAGAGGTGGTAGGTGCATCGACTAGAGGAGCCACGGTGTTGTGCTGATGTTGCTAATAAACCTACAAAGGAGTGCCCGAGGGAGGAGCGACAGACTGAGGAAAAACACTCAAGAGACAAGGACAAGCATCAACCAATGGAGGTGACGGAGGATCAGCCACAAAATAGGGAATGTCCTCAAGGAACCGAGCATCAACAAAGGCAATATAACGACGAGTAGGAGGATGAAAGCAACGATACCCCTTCTAAGTGTGGGAATAACTGACAAAGATGCACTTAAGAGAACGAGGAGCAAGTTTGTTGAGATCAGGAGAAAGATTTTTGACAAAGACAATACACCCAAAAACCCGAAGAGAGAGAGTGAACAATTCTTTATCAGGAAAAAGGCGATGAAAAGGGATTTGGCCTCCTAAAGCGGAAGATGGTATGTGATTGATTAAATAAGAGGCGATAAGGATAGCATCTGACCACAGGTGGTGAGGAACACGCATCCCAACAAGAAGGGTCTAAGCAACATCAAGGAGATGATGTTTATGCTCAGCCAAACCGTTCTGTTGAGATGTGTGAGGACAGGTGGTTTGATGAATAATGTCATTAGCAGCACAAAAAGATTGGACATCATGTTGTAAAAATTCTAATACATTATCGGTCCAAAAGATTTTAGGTGTAATAGAAAATTGATCGCGAATTTCATTAAAAAAAGAATGTATAACATCAAAATGACCTTTACGATCTTTTAAGAGATACACCCAAGAGACTCTAGAGTATTCATCAATAAAGACAGCATAATAATTGTAACTAGATACAGATGAACGACGCGACAGACCCTAAATATCACAACAAATAGTTTCTAATAACGAAGATGAAGACGACAACTCATGACTCTAATAGGTAGCACAGGAGTGCTTACCTAAAATACAAGACTAACATGAAATAGATGACATAGAATTCCAAGGTAGAGCCGTTTGAAGCTTATGAGTAGATGGATGTCCAAGCCAACGATGCCAAAGCAGAGACGAGTCACCGAGGATGATGATAGCTGCCAACCCTAGAGGAACGGCATCA
Organism: Amphibolis antarctica; assembly: GCA_024699675.1. Taxonomy (NCBI): domain Eukaryota; kingdom Viridiplantae; phylum Streptophyta; class Magnoliopsida; order Alismatales; family Cymodoceaceae; genus Amphibolis; species Amphibolis antarctica. The sequence continues at coordinate 50,086 of JAMKPZ010003316.1, forward strand.
GTGATGAGCACATAGACACTGTGGCCGCGTTCATGCCCCAAACCAATCCTCCTCCTCATCTACAAATCCTGAAAGAGATAATGAAAAGGGAAGAAGGTGACAAAGCAATATAATTGTTTGGTGACCACACTAATGGATAGCAGCAACCAGAGTAGGAGGATGAGAGGGGCACCCAAACTTCGCCCAACATTTGTCAGAGAAATGCCTGCGTTTCCCGCAATGATCGCAGATTGGATGAGGGCAACCACCCCTCTCGCAGTCGGATCTGTCGTGCCCTCCACGATTGTCGACATTGGAGGAGGAGTCATCGGCCCGATGTGCAAAAAAGAGGGTAGAGGGCTCTAACGGAGGGGGGGCGGCTAAGCGGACAACCCTAAGGGGGCAGTTGAGGGTCGTCGACAAAGAAGGGATAGATTCGCTGCCCAAGATGGAACCCCGAATGTGGCCGGCAATCTCAAGTTGCAGGCTGGAGAGAAAAATAGCAACCCCGAGCTCCTGACAATAACGTTGGGTGGCGATATCGGGGATGAGTGGTTGGTAGACATCCAGTTCGTCAAAGAGGGCGATAAGGATGCTATAGTACTCAAGGATGGAACGTTCGCCCTAACGATTGGAGAAGAGAGACTCGTATATTTCACAGACACGTACAATGTTGTTTTCGTTGTCGTAAGTCGTGCAAAGTTGCTCCCAAATGCACTTCACTGGACGAACACGAGAGATACTACGGGTGATGGGTTCGTTGATGCTCGCGAGCAACCACTCGACGACAACACAATCTGCAACGTACCAGGCGGCATGATCGGCAGTCTTCACATCCAGTGGATCATCGCAGAGGTGCGTCTCCTTTGTGTGGGTAGCGAGGAAGTTTTTGAATGCACTCACCCACAAATGGTAGTTGGTAGGATTCAACTTGACGCTGATGGCAGTGAGCTTGCTGGTCCAGTCGTTCTTCACCGGCTCCATCGAAGATTAGAGGAGACAATGGGGGCAGGTGGGCGACAATGGGGCGACGACAGTTCTTGTGGTTAAACCGTAAACCTAACTCTTGATACCATGTTGAGATGTGTAAATGAGATTCGAATTACATCATTATCATTTACAAAGGTATTTATACAAGAGACTAATGGGCCTATTGGGCCTTCTCTCTAACAATAACCATGTAATGTGTGTTGAGGAAATACTTTTCTTGGTTTTGATGGCCTAAAACCTAATAGTCACGCAGCTAACCACTTGCAACTTGCAAGGACATAAAGAAAAACACGATAAGGAAAAAAGGAAGAGCATGAATAGGACATAGGAGGCTTATGAAGATTAATAAGGAAGAGCTCATATGGATTATTGAAGATAATCTTACGCTCTATATTTGTGTGTTGTAGAGTTTAATTGTAATTCTTCTTAATATACTCTTGTCTAATGGGAAAAACCTTAGAGAATCTGAGTCTTAGAAAACTTGTTTGTAAAACCTGTCAAAGCCCAAAACAGACCAACAAATGTAACATTCAAACACCCATTTTATGTTTAGAAAGAAATGGTAGAAATCCTATCTCCAAAATGGACCGACGAACTCAACTTTTGGGCACCTGTTTTATGAACAGTTAGGACAATAGGAAATCTGCATTTGAAACAGACAGTGATGACCAAATCAGATTAACAAGTGACTATTAAACATTCATTCCAATAAATATTCACTTAGTCCACTTAGAAACAACTCTTGTAACCCTTACTAGTGCACAACCCTAAAAAGTCAAACTCTCTTAGTGCTCCTGAACTTTCAAAACTTGTGTGGATTTCACTTTGATATCTCTTTCAACAAGAGCACAAAGAGATTGTAAGATTTTCATTTTTGCAGCTGTACTTTATATTATATTGTGATTTGCTTATCTCACCAGGTTGCAATGAGGGTTCCATAGATTTGACTAAGAACTCTAATTTTAAGGAGGGACCTGGTAGGATTAACTAAGGGTGGGCTTGATTGAATTGGTCAAGATAATTGAGGTCAAGTGCTTGCCCAAAATTAGCACTAGTGGGCTTCGTAGAATTGGTCAAGAGGGTTGACGTTGGATGTAAACATGAAAATTACACTGGTTGTATAAGTTGGGTATAACCCTGTAAATTACACACATTGTAATAGTGTAGTGTTGACCCTTAAGCAACATTGGTTAGTAAAAAAACTCAAGCAAAAATTTTCGAAGCAGAGTAGCTATTTTAGTGAACCACTATTTGTCTTTTATTTTGTGCATCATTTATATTATATTGTGACTATTTAAGTGCAACACAAATCAATCAACAGTCAAATTCCATTTATTATTATTAACACTGCAACAAAGTTGTGGAACTATGCTTATTTAACTCAAATTATATCATTGTGTGCATATTGAATTAAAGATAGATCTTAAATTGATAAAATTTGAGCATACCTAATAAGTATTCACTGTTTATCCCTTTCTAGTGAACTAATTTGATCCAAACAATTCGCACCAAGGTTGTAGTGGTTTGAACAATTCAAATAAATCTGACCAAAATCTAGGGTGATAAATTATTGTAGGGAAGGTACATGCAGGCTTTCAATTGTCTATAACTGAAATGTCTTAAAATTTTAGAAATTTCAGAACATTTTTAAAGCAAATGGTACATGTTCCTTAATAAAGACAATAAACATCATAAGGATATGTGGATTTGATATCCTTTGAGGAAAAATGCTTTCAATGATTTGTAAAAAATGAACAACTAGCATGGGAATCTAACTTTAAAAATGGAAATATCCTGGAAGTGTCAAACTTCAATGGAAATTTCTATGAAAGTTTGGTAATATCCTGGAAGTCCCTAAAAAAATCTAAAATATAGGAAGTTCAACATAAAATTTCAAGACAAGGTAAAGTAATAAAAAAATACAAAACCAGGAAAAATATTTTTCCATACATTTATGAAATTAAAAATACGTTATACAACCTATTTAAAGTCATAAAATACAATAAAAACACATTATACTACCAAAGGAAATGCTTTTAATATTCAGAAAAAATTACACAAAATCATTAAAAAAATTAGCAAAACCTTTGATCTATGCATTTAATCTTTAAATCTACACAAAACATCATTTCTATAAGTCTTAAAAAGTGAACATACCTAAAAACCAAGATCTAGTTGTAAATCTATAACAATGACAAGTGAAGGCTTTCTGGTGGTTATACTCACTTTCTGGTGGCCGCAATCACTTTTTATTAACTAGAGAAGTATTAGATGCAAGTTCCTCCAATGGAAGTATGAAAAAAAATAGAGGGGAGAGAGAAAACAACGGTAAAAACAACAGCAGTTCTTGCTAGTGTAAATATCAACAGAAGTTTATAAAACTTCACTAACATGTCTACTGACAGTAGAAAATTTACTTAGTTTCTACTATAACACAAAATGAAACACTGTAATTTTATCGATATATCATATACCACCAAAGTTCTGCATCTGAAGATATTCATGTGAATATCACTTTGGTTATTCTAATTTCTAACATGTATTGAAGTTCGAGACATTGGTGTAGAGGTAAAAATATGCAAAACTTTATGTTGTCATCATAAGTTTTACCATTACATATTTACATCCATCTCAACTTTTTATGGTGTCTTCAATCCTTGGCCCCACACTTTTGTATCCATCTCTTTGAGTAGTATCTCTCTTGGGTGACTCTCTCTTTGTTCAATTACCCCCTCTTTTATTTCTCATCTCACGTAGTCTACTTTTTAGTTCTTGCAACCTTCTCATAGTTAGAGTTGTTTCTTATTTCCAGTTTAAGTAAGTTATTAGTCAATTACGTTATTGTGTCTATTGCAAGTTGGATGTTCCAATTTGAGGGAGAATATTAGAGTCTAATATATATTAGGGTTTATGTGTATGTGGGTTTCGTTTCACATTGCTTATTTGTTTTGGGTGTCTTAGTATGACCTTTATAAATAGAGGTCCTTTGTTTTGTTAGTAATATAACAAATCTTCCACCTTATTTCTTATTTCTCACACTTCTCAAAGATAAGTACCTTACCAAGTGCACCACTAATGTAGGCCAACGCATGTAAGGCTCCTTGCCAATGAAAAAATTTTGGTCTCATACATAAACTAAGGCAAAGTATATATAATCTATCTAAATGGGCAATTGCAAAGTAAATAGCTTCCCAAACAATTACTTTCTAACAATGAATACGCAGTACTTTCTAACAATGAATACGCAGTACTTTCTGGCAGTTTTATATACTCAAAAAAAGACAAGGTGAAACCATGAAAAGAAGGATTAAGATGATCATATGATAAAAAATTAAAAAAGGATGAGTTGTAATAATTCACTTATCCTTTTGTTGTGCAACAAGTAGTCCAAAACAAAGGTGGGTTGATTTCCATTCATGATTAAGGAGGGCTCTATTGTTACACAATGACAAGGTTATTTTAAAAATTTACAAGAGATTCAACAAGAGATAGTAATGGAACATTATTTTCATATGAAGTGTTACCCAAAATATTGCCTAAAAAATTCAAAAAATGGCATACATAGACACAACATATCAACTAGTAGGACCATAAGAGAACAAAAACAATGGTCTGAACATTAAATCTAAACAAATTTTGTGTCAGCCAATATGATTGAGTTCAATGATTTGCTGCACCAAGGAATGAACTGACCTACCAATTGGTGGAGTGTCATTCACTGAGTAGAACTTCAGATCTAATCCATCTTTGACAAGGCTTGATTGCATTTTTGTGTGATTTGGGTGGGATGACTAGTGCCCTGAATATTCTGTTTAGAGTCTACCTCTCACAACTTTTAACCATACTCTGCTTTTGATGTTGGCTATAAATGAGGTTGACTAAGGTCCTAGGTTATTCCAATTTGAGGTATTTAGCTTGAAATAGGTCTTGATCGGTGACTCAAAGAATGGTGGCATTACATATAGACATACATTTAGGCTATCTTTCCAAACACCTGCATCTCTGCCAAGAGACTTTGCATAAAACTTTGATGCCTTAAGCACAAGCCCATGTAGCAGAAGATGTCTGATGTAGAAAACCCTGGGGTGTTTAGTTTAAAACTGAGATGATTGTGCCCCTGGATACAACAGGGTATGCCTCAAGTGGTTTGTCCAATGATTACCATGATTTGCGTCAAAGGTGGGAAAAGGATCTAGAAGATCAGCTTGGTCAAGAAGAGATAGCTTAGAGACAGATCTCGGACATTGTGGTTGAAGGAAAGAGACAAACATTGAATTCTTTCAAAAAGTGACTTCCAAACGTCAAAAATCAATAGGCTGGAGATGATGCCAATCAATAGACAGCATAAAAAAGAAAAAGACAATATCAGATATGATCTTGAAAACTGATTCAGGACCCATCTACAAAGGAAACAAATTGCTTAATGAATCTTCATGAACTACACTTTCATCAAATCTCCCTAGTGTTGGAACAAATTCTTGTGACTAAATTCAATCAAGATGAGGTAAAAAAAAGTGGCATTTGCAATAGTTGGAGACAAAGCACATGGCACTAATGGTTTTCCAATTTTCTTCCAAGATTTTTGGGACATGGTAAAGTGTGACCTTATGCAAATGATGTTGAATTTCCATCATGATGGCAGGACATTGATTGTGCTAACAAGGCATTTTTCATCCTTATCCCTAAGGTTTCTAGGGTATGTGCCATTAGTGACTTTCAGCAAGATTTTGGAAACTAATCGAACATCATACCAGAAGGCTACTGATTTTAGTTCATTCAACTGGTAGTTCAAACTAGTTGAACTAGTCATGACATCATTGTTTAATAAATTGATACTAAAACCAAATCAACTAATATTTTCAAGTTTAGTAATGGTGTAAATTAGATATTTTTGGCAAACGTTAGAATACACTAAAATTTTTAATTAGTGAATAGTATATAATATTCAATAATAGTTAGTAATTTACTTCCAACTTCTGACAAGGCAAGAACTATCAATGTTGTTTCTTATTTCAACAACTACAATATTACAAAATGTACATGATTGTGTATAAAAATTTAAAAAATCATATAATAATAAATATGGTTTACTTGATTAAAAATTATAACAATTTAAATAATTATTTAAAAGAATAAAAACCAATACAGTGGTTTTTAAATAATTATTTAAATAAAAGAAAACCTAGTCTTTTTTGAAGAAAAAAACTATACAGTGGTTTAAACCAGTCAATTTGATTGACAGGATTGAATCAGTTTTTTCTGAATTAAAACAGCTTAAAATGGATTGATGTTATATTTGGTTTTTGGAATAAAAAACCAGAATGATCGCTGGTTCTGGTTTGGTTTGGCTACAATAACACTACCTTTTGGCTGATCAATCCTCTAATGGTGTGTATAAAGTCCTTGCAAAATTCCTTGCAGAAAAACTTAATCCCTTGTTTTCTAGCCTAATTTATGACCATCAGTCTAGCTTTATTGATGGTCATTAGATATTAGATGGCTCCTCATAGCACATAAATGTGTTAAAGCAAGATAGCATCATTAGTAACCTGATTTTGTATGGAAACTATATAATGAAAGCCTAAGCATCATGAAGCTACCTGAAACAAATGGATATGCTACATGGGATTTGGACCAAATTGGTGGGATTGAATTGTTTAGTATGCAAATTCAGCCTCTTTCTTTGTTCTAGTCAACAGCTGTCCCATCAAGGATTTGATTGTGGCAGTAGACTTCATTTGTTTGACCCCATATCACCCTTTGTGTTTACCATAGTGGCAGAGGTATTTGGGTGCTTTGTTGTGAGGCTAAGGCTAATGGTCTAATTAAAGGTTTTCAACTGCACAGACGGACAAAATAAATCTCTTCTGTAATATGTCAAACACTATTTCCTTTTGGGATACCAACACTCTTTGTCAAACCAGATACACTCCCATCCTTCATTATTTTTCAAGTCTTTCTCGATGCTTGAACCCCAACCCCCATACCTCTTTATCTGTAACAAAGTTGTACAAGATCAGATTGAGAATCTGCAACATCTGCTTGGATTGTTTGGTTTAATTATAAGGTTGAAAGTCAACTTCCATAAATTCACAATATTTGAATTGAATTATCACATGAGGATGTCCAAACTACAGCAAATTATATAGGACACAAGATGGAATCTTTCCTTATAAAATATTTAGGGGTACCACTCACAAGGAATGGTTTAACTACTAATTGGTAGTCAGTATTTGACCAATTTGAACAGCATGTATCATGTTGGCCAAGCAGTCAAATAGCACAGAATTACAACGATGAAAATCTTTCAAATATTGGATTTGAATCTTTCAATTTAAAATCCTCCAAATTTTAAATTATAAATGGAACAGAAATTTTTTTGAAAAATTGAAGTCAATTTCTTGTGTTACCTTTTTGGTTTATGATTTGAAATCCAAATGGGCTGTGCAATTTTTCATAGGAGCTGTAAGGATCCTAACTATAAAGTTGAGGTTGAGGTACAAGATAATTTATTTGTAACCCCAAAAAACCTGTGACAAATATGAATTTACAATTACAAGATAAGATAGGGAGATGAGAAATCACCACAAAATAAAGTTGTAGATGAGGGAAATATGCACTTCTTGGTGGAAAAACAACATCAAGTGATGCATCTAAGGAAGATTAAGTTGTTTTCCACTAGATATATCAAGATTGAAGCTTACATAGAAAAAAAGGATAACAACTACTGTCAAAGTGCAGCAACACACCAGGTGGAAATCTAGGAGGAACCATGTTTCACTCAATCTGAATACTTTTAAAGCAGTCAGTCAGATGATCCATTGAACTGGATCTCACTAAACTGGCCAAAATACAGGCTAGTTTCATTTTAGTAAAATGAATTACCAATCCAGATCAGTGATATTCACCGATCCTAATCAATCCCAAATTCAATGGTCATATCCCAACCTATAGTCTAGTTTCTCTTACCATGATTTAATGCCAAAATGTGATTTTTTGAAGAAAATGCTAAAATGTGTTGTGAAGGGATAAAGTCAATTGTATATGTAATGCATTCTTTCACTCACCATATCTTTGTAAGAAGCCAACAACTTGGTACAACAGATATCCTATAAAGGAAATAAAACATCAAAATGCAAGGTCAAAATAAAAAATATAAATAATAGTCATGTGAAAGAAACAAATTCATAGTTTTGATAAGTCACGACATAAAATAAATTCAATCAATCACACATGTCGATGAATGAAAAATTATAATTTATAAATAAAATAAACAAGAAAGATGCAAATTTCATAAAAGCATAACACTAATGACACAAGATACTTACCTAGGAAGTTGGAATATCTATCATAGAAGTCAATATCATGTATGATTGAAAAAACATATCTTTTGAACAATACTTTTGTTACTATTCTAAAGCTAATGCAGCAATGCAAGTGCCAATGTTTGTGACATCAATTTTATGCTTAGCCTTGAGTCTAATGAATAGAAAATATGTGGAACACATAAGCATCAAGGCAGATAACTAAGAGGGAGAGGGGACAAGTGGACAACTTGATGAGGAGGATGGTTTATTGTGATTAATTGATTGCCCATTAAGATTTTGACCCAAAACATAAGGAGTAGCAATGATAAAGGGATGTAAAGGATCCTAGGTATGATGGTTAAAAATAATTACATCAGAATTCATTGCTTGCAAAAGACTATGACAAAAAAGCCCTTTCTAGACTTCTTTGGCATGGTGGGAAGAGGTAAATTGGGAGTTCACTTTTGGAAAGTAGCTATAGATCATTTGAAAGGGTTGTATCTCCAACAGAGCAATAAACATTTTCAAAAGGCTGACAAATGGGAGGAAGATTATCTATCTTACAGGGTGTTTGTACACTTCGAATCTAGTGGAGAAAAGATGATGGAATTCAAGGTAGATTTAGAGGGTGCTTGTGTGCATAGAAAATGTTAAAATTCAATTACAACATTTTCCAGGTATATAAGCCAAAAATACTTGATTTTTCTCACCCCAAACCTTGTCAAAACGATGGAATTTTATCCCCCAACAAAGCTTTAACCACCAACTAATAGAAATGCAAATAGGTAATACTATCTAAATAAGTTAAGAATGTAAAAAGAAAATAGCTGATAAATTATGTATAAAGACAATTATGAGATAATAGAAATAAGTGATTCTCAATTTCTCAAAATTATATTTGAACCTTATCAACTTGTATTGATATTTTTGAATTTTATATAAATTTAGGAATATTGTAATTTATATGTGATACATTAATATCTAATTAAAATTTTTGTTATTTTTTGACATATGTACAAACACCCAAATTTGAAATTCTATCATTTTTTATTACATACACAAGTGCTAGTAAAACGAAAAAATTGAATCATTTTCCTTTTCCATCATTTTCTACCTTTTTCACATTTTTTGGGAGCACAAACACCCCTTTAATGTGATTGCTAAATGATTGCTATAGTGGTAGTAGTGGAAAACAATTACAATATATGGGAAAAAAATTTTGATAGGGTTAACTAATTTATAAAGGAGATGTTATAGCCGTATTTGGGGAAGATCTCAACATATAGGCATTAAAGGAAAGAACTAATAGAGTTGTGTTCTTAGAAGAGATGCATTGATTCTCGTATTAGATTAAAGACATAGCTCTTGGACCTACCCATTAAAAATCATAGGTTCACATGGTCGAACTATTGAACAAACTTGGTTAAAGACACAAAACTCTTGGACCTACCCATTGAAAAGCATAGGTTCACATGGTCAAACATTTAAACAACCAATTCAATAGAGAAGTTAAGTGTAATTGATGAATTCACTTAGTCAATGTGAATGGACTTTAAAGGTCATGTTCCAATCATGTACCTCTCTTAATTGAAGTCCATGACTATTAGAGGGCCACTCAAAATTTAGTGGGTGTTCATGGGGAATCAAATTCTCAATGACCATTCCCAAAACATCATTTGTGCTAACAAGAAATCACGAGCAAGATCATTTCCATGAATTCTCATCACATGGTATACACTAGAGATGTCCTTCCTGTCGAAGATCTTCGGAATAAATGAGAATCATCCCATTGCACAAGCCCCTTTCAATCACCATGCAAGCCCTTTCCGCATTAACACCATCCATAACATGGGAAACCCTCACGAGTCCCTTTTGCTCCAGTTGATGCCTTCCCTCACAATCCCTTTACATGTCAACAACCCTTCTGATCACAAACCCTTCTTGCATCGTCCATTCCATAGGAATCCTGCACAACCCCATCCACATTGACCCCTCTTTCGATGCTTCGGTTGATACCTTCCCTTGCAATACCCTTCATGTTGACGCCCCTTCTAACAGTTCACTCAGCGCATTTCCCATCATGTGGCCCCTCTTTGAAGGTATGAGATGGCTTAGAAGATTTTCCAATTCTTTGTGTTTTGCTCTACACAGGTAATGTTGTTTTTTAGGTTTTGCTTCCAATCGTGCGATGGCCCCTTTTTGTTGCCCCTTGCATTTCTTTGACCAACAAAATGTTTGGGTCATAATGCTATTTTTTTGGGTTTTATATCTGATTGTGAAATGTCCATTGGAATTCATAATGTATGAATGTTTTATTAATTTAATAGTTGTAAAACCTTTTTCATTTTCTAATTGTAGGAATAATTAAGGTTGCATTGTATGAACATTGTAATTAATGTATTTTTTCATTAAGATTTTTCAATTATTGTAATTATTATCAATATTTATTAATTTTCCAATATTGAAATATTGAAATATTTAAATATGAATTGAAGTTTAATCATTTGTATACATTACATTCATACAAATTTATTCGAGTACATTCCTACAAATTTTTGTACAGACATAAACACTTAAATTTTAAATTCTTGTCATTTCTTATGCATTCACAAACACTAACGATTCTATAATTTTCCAAAAAATCCTATCATTTCTATTTCCTGTCAATTTCTAAATTATCATCATTTCTTTTCCCATTATTTTTGCATGCACAAACAGACCCTTAGTTCAACTAAAACTATTGCAAGGATGATTTGGGTAGAGTAGGTGGAAGGCAGCACAGAAGAATCACAACAAAGTTCAAAAATCTCAAACCATATGATGGAAAACTAGGCTTAAAGCAAAGAACAATGCTCAAAAAAATAAAAATCCAAGCATTATTCAGAATCTTGGTAAAAAGAAGAAAATAGAGAAATCACTAAAGATGAAAGAGAGAATAGACTAGAGGCCAAGCAAGAAGTGAGTTTGCTAATGCTCTAAGAGGAAGCTCTTTCTTTAGAGATCTAGATTTAAAAAAATATGGCTAAAACAGAGATTCAAAGACTTCTTTCTTTCATAAGAGTACAAGTTAAAGCTGAAGAATTAATCCCATTTTGATGAATACAATAATGAAGTTTGTTAACAAGATCCTCACCAATAGATGGTTCACATAGCTGAACCTTCCAGTTCAAATGGCTTTCATGCATGGCCAAAGGCTATTTGTTTCAGCACAAGAAGCTTTGTCAAACCTATAAGAGGGAAGACTTTGAGGTTGAGTGGAAATAACTTCAGGAAAGCTTTTGATAAATTGAACAGGAAATTTTTGTTAGAGGTACTGTAGGCTCATGACTTTCTAGCTAAATGGATTGAATGGATCCAAAACATAGTAATGCTTTTGGATCAGTGTCAATCAAAGGCAAATCAAATGGAAGGTTTCCTTTTAAAAGAAGGATTGGACAAGGCAACCGTTTATCAACTCTTCTATCAATCTTGGAGTAAATGTTTTAACTAATATGATGCATGAAGCAATCAACATGGGCTGACTGAAATGTTGGAAAGTTGGCAACTCAAAAGTGAGGATGCAAATGACACCTTGATAAAAGGTTCTATAGTTCAAGCTCATTGATTTTCTTTGCTCAGAAATTTTGAGAGATATCTGTTGGAAACAAGAGAAAAGGTTGAACTTGAATTTTTCATTAACAAAAAATAAGGCCTCTTTATATATGGAAATAAGAGAAAAGGTGCAGATTGTATCTTTCACTAACAAAAGATAAGGTTTCTTAATATAGAAGCTACATAACATACATAAAAGCAACTTAAGCAATATAGGACTAAACTCATTAACAACCCAACTAACCTTAATACATTATTTAGACTTTGACATTCCTCTTCAAGTTGAAGCATCCAACTTACACTACAGACTCAATAACAACTTAACAAAACATAACTGGAAATAAGATTTTTTTTTTTTAATTCCACCATTTTTTAACTTTTTTTTTTTTTCATTTTCATTTTTAAACTTTCTCTCTTCCATTCATCCTCTTTTTTCCCTTTTTCTCTCCTTCCTTTTTTCTCTCTCCTTTCTTTTTTCCCTTTTTCTTTCCCTTTTCTTCCCTTCTCTTCTTCTCCCTTCCCTTTCATCTTTAACCTTAATGAGTGTTGGTGACAATAATGGTCTTTCTCCCCTTTCATTTACAACTACCTACCTCACATCTACAACCTTAATGGGTGCAAACAACAATGAGTTCCTTTGAGTGGTCGACAAAGTAAGAGATAACACAGTCAACTTGTCAACCTAGGACACAAGGGAGTGAAAGTGTCAAGAGTCGATGCAACAACTTGACCACCATTAAAGTTGAACGGAAAACCACAATGTAAGAAATTCCCATGTTAGGGCATCATATGGCAATAGCAAGGGAGAAACAGCCTTGGACAAGGATACAATAGGTTGATTGGCTTTAGGGACGCCAACAGCACAAGCCAGTGGCAAGGTTGAAAGAAAGCCAACAATATTAGAGATGTTAAATAGAGAAAAAGGACTGATAGAGAGGAAATAACCTGTGGTGGTGTCAAAGAGCAAGGCAAAGATGGAGAAGAAAAGACACTGGGTGTCAATGGTGGTGGGAGGGTGCATTGGCAATGGGAGATGGTTGGGAACAAGCAAAAAGTAGGAGAAGGATTGCAGATGGAAAGAGATAAGGGTAGCTGATGCAAGGGAGTTGGTTGATGGGAATGTTGGTTGGGAGGAGGGTGATAACCAAGGTTTCCCTCCTCCATACTTTAGATTTTTCACACTTTTGACTCTCAAAACCTAAACTCTAATATCATATTGAAACACAAGAAATTGATGGAAGTTGTACACTTGTACATGATTCCTAAGTAAACAAAGCCTCTATATATAGCGGCTACATAAAAGAGATAAACATAACTCTAGCAATATGAGACTAAACCTACTTACAAAAAATAACACACTTAGGATTCATCTAAGGATCCATTTATTCATAACACACTTAGGACTCTAATACTCTACTTTTGGGATTCATGTGGGTGGAAATTTGTTGGACACTACTGATGTTCTCACTTATAAAATCAAAAAACTCTCTCTACAATATCTGGGCCTTCCATTGTAACTCAAGAAACCAAAGTTGAGGGACCGAACATTCCTGATAGACATAGAAAAGGTTGATAGAATGGAAAACAATTTGTCTCAATTTTGGCAGTCAGTTAACCATCCTGAAGTCGGTTTTGGATTCTTTAAATATTTCATGTGTCTGTATTTAAACTTCCAAAGGGGTTTGTGCAAGCACCAGAAAAAAGTGCAAAAAGTAAGATGTAAACCAATAAAATATGGGGCCTAGGCTTCAGAGACCTGGCATTAGTGAATATAAGTCTCTTCTTTGCAGATGGTGGTGGAGATGGTTCTCCATCAAGAAGGCATTCTAGGTAGACATAGTCAACAGAACATATGGAGACAATGTGAATGTTAGGCAACCAATTCATGGTGCATGTTGGATGATCAATGACCAGCAGGATGGTATTGGCTCGCCAGCAAATGGCAGCAGGGAGTCATGCATTATGGATTTATGGTCCACCATCAGCATGCCTCTACTTAGAGGTGTTTTTCCTTTTGAAAAAGGATAAGGATGAATCTTTTTAATAACTATAAGGTTCACCCAAGAGATGAACTTCAATTATAAGAGAATTAAAAAAAGAAAAGATACAAATGTCAATTAAATTGAAAGTAATGCTGCGCTCCAGTATCCTGGTATGAGTTATGATCTAAAAAAGTGTAAGTAGATTACAATCCTGGCTCTAATGACTTATTATTAATTTCAAAAAAAGCAGTGGCTGTAAGTGCTCCAAACGGATTAAATTTATACAACTCCAAACCAATTAGCGGGCATATTATGCCTTCAACCACACGGCCAAGGCCCCTTCAGACTCCACTTCTCCAACCTCTTTCAACAAGCATTATAAGTATGTCACATCATTCTAGATTATAAGCCGCAGCACACGCCAAGCATATCAAATAGATTTCTTTTCACCACCGTTTATCCCAATTTCAAATTTAAGCCGTTCATTTTAAATTCTTCGAATAGAAAAAACTTGAACTCCGAATTTGCAACCTGTTTTCGGGCCAATTTCTTACAAGCCTTTTCCTTGATCCCGGGCATTTCCTTAAGAACACCCAAGTCCATATCTGGCATGTACCTGGACCACACCGCCGTACTACTCTTAACCAAAATAATAAAGAGTACCGAAATGGAAAGAAGTGGGAATGACCGTGCTAGGCATTTCGCTTGCCTTCGAGACAAATAGGCGTTGACGATGCCGGTTGCGCTTGATCTCCCCTCGGTTGCCGCGGATGTCCACTGGTGTTTCCCGGCCAGGAGTTTTGACCACTGGTTTCTTAGGTTCCGCTGCGCCGCAGGCCTCCATAATCTACTCAGCGCAGGAGACGGAGACGAAGTGCTCCCATCAGTAACGGGATTCCGGGTTTCCATCGGAGGAGGCGAAGGAAGACGACGACGTTGCAGCGAGCTCGACCGAGGAGGAAGAGTGGGAGAGGAAGACGAATGATCTCACGAAAGTTGGCTTCGTTTGCTGGAGTTTTTTTATATGTTTTAACTAATAGTATAATATAGAAATAAGTTTTTTGATGTGAGGGAAAAAAATTTTAAAAATTCATCTCCTAATTTAGAAATATAATTTTTTAACTTAATTAATAAATAAATTTTATCAAAATTAAGGATACGTTTGTTTAAGTTTTAAAATATGGTTTTTAACTTTTAAAGTAGTATTAAAATAACATCTTAAAAGAATAGTATTTGAAAGAATTTGTTATTGAAAATATTAGATTTGTCACTATTAATTTACGGTAATTCTCGTTTTTAATGAATATTATGTGATGAATTATACATACATATATATATATGGTATTGAGTCAATGCATACATATATATTTCATTGATTCATATTTCATTTTGTTTCATTATTGCAATATTGCAATAATAAGATTTATTGTATAAACTCTTATACATTAACATCATTGTATAAATTCTTATACACAAGCTATTACCATACAATTTACTATATAGTTTTAATATTATTTGTAAAACTATTTTTAACTCTAATTCTCCACCGTTGTTAAAATTGAAATTGGAGTTAAAGTTCTATTAACAAACAAGATCTAAGAAAAAAATAATAAATAGATAAAGAAATCTTGCTTACCAAAATAATAAAAGTGAAATATATGGATGAAATATGAATATAAAATAGAGGTGTCAACTGGATTGTACCTAACTAGGTTAGCAAGACTTAATAAATATGACACTTCACAAAAATAATTTTATTATTTTTTAAAATTTTATATTTTTTAATATATTTTTGTTAAATTGTATGCATTGTATATAACTTGGTGGTTTAAATTTATCAATGACACATGATTGAAAGTTCAAATATCAACTTTAACTAATTTTTAGTATTTATAAATTATATTAATTTTTAATAAAAATAAGAAATAATTAAAATTTTAAACTAGGTTAGACTAAGTTAAAAAAATCCAATACAAATTTAATGAACCATACCCAGACTATCAATCGAATATCATGAATAACTCGACATGATACTAAAAAAAAAAAAAGTCATATTGACATAGTCATATGTCAGAAAACGATATGTAACTAACAAATTGACTCACATAGAATGTTGGGACATTTGATTTCGTGGAATTGAAATAGATATTTTTAACCACGTTTGAAAACAACTTTTTCGAAGCAACAAAAAGTAATTTTTACGGTTTCTCAAAATAAAGACTTAAAAAATCTCAATTCTCATGTCACTTGAAAAGACAGATCATAAGATTTAATATTTTTAAATATTTAAATAAGTGATATTAATATTAAAATTATATTTTTTAATATTAATGTGATTAAATGATAATGTTAAAATTAAATTATTTTATATTGATTTGATTAAATATTAGGATAAGATTAATACGAAAAAATGGTTTCAAACGCCTCCGTTGATAACGATGATCACGGGAGTATCATTCTACACGGACTTCGATAATTGTTTTAAAAAAAAAAACGTAAAAACGTATGTATATAAAAATGTAAGACTGTGTCGGAAGATCTGACGGGTCTTTCGTTA